>VDFB02000003.1:44187943-44273119 GCA_007258455.2 Sequoia sempervirens
TAATATTTTATGTCAATTTGTTTTATATTGCTTCATTGGGAATTTTAAGCTTGTGACTAACAGTTTGGTGGTTGTTGTGCAAGTTTCAAGATTTCAAACCTAATTTTCCCCATCTACAATTGGTGAACCCAATGTGAAGAACATTTTATTTTTGGCTAACCTTCTTGTGTGCAAGTTTTTGTTATTTTCTAACTTGTAAGTTGTGGATAATTTAAGAAACCTTTGAAATCACACTTCTAGGAGTTTTTTCAAGAGAAAAAAACATCACCATTGTGTCCAAAAGGGTTGAGTCATCAATTTTCATATATTATATGTCATATTTTGGTGAAAATAGCATTTTGAACTTAAAAAATGTGATTTGCAGGCACTTTTTTTGTTAATCTGTATATTATATAGATTTGCATTTTTTTACTACAATTTTATTGCCACATCTTTTTAAAATTTGTTAATTATGAATGTGGTTTCATTTTCTATTTAGAAAATCAATTCAAAAAAGTTTAATCATTTGCTGAGAGTTCTTACTTCTCTTTTTCACAATTTTTGAAAATACAAACCTACAATAAAACAGGCATAACTTTCAAACCACTCATTAGATTTTTGAGTTTCTACAAGCATTGGAAAGTTGATTCTAATTTACATGTTGTGGATTAGATCATTTCTTCAAATAAGAAATCAGAAATTAGGTATAATAAATTAAAATAAATGTTTCAATTTCAAACTTGATTTTTCATAATCATTAAAAAATTCACAAAATTTTTTAATGGTGTGTTTAGTTTTTTTATTAGAATTATTGATGCAGGAGCATCTAGGGGCACTAGCAATCATGCATCACCAAAAATATTGTTATTTTATTTTTATTTTTTTTCAATAAGGGCTTAGGGGTTAGGAGAACAAATATTTTTATTTGTAACTTTGTAATTTCCTTTGGGCTGAAATTGTAATTGTAATTTTGATGGGAATTATGCATTTATGAATATTTTCTAAAAGGTAAAATTGGGAAAATACCCCTCTTGGGTGTCCCATTCTTGGTGGGGACCACTTGGGGTGCATGCACTTGCATGTTCAAGTACATTTTATGCATGCATTTGCATGTTTGTTCCATAAGCTTTGCATGTTGTTGCATGTCTATATTTGGAGCCATTGAGGCCACTAGGAGTGAAAGAAGGTGTCATAATTGACCAAGGTGATTGGCCAAAAGTTAGGAACCCATGTGAAGGTTATGAATGCAAGGAATTATTTTATATTTTATATTTTTATCTCTCCTCAAGTTGGGCTTTGGATTTTAAGGTAGTTATTGGAAGTTGTTTTGGAAAACCAATGGTGGTTTCTTCGCACATAATTTTGATATAATGATGCTTGATCATTTGGAGAAGGGGGGATTTTTGGAGAGGTGGTTGCATACCCAAATGTTGTCGAAATGAATCCAGAATGTTAAGTTTTTGATTTTTGTGTGTGTGAAGCCCATGTTGTAAGGGAGCATGTGAGCTCCATGTTTATGTAATTCATTTTCAGATTTGAGCTTAATGGATGTTACATATTTCTCTTCCTCATTATGTGTTTTATGTGTGTTTTTGATCCAATTTGAAAGGGATAGGCTCCCCCTCCATCAAGTATTTAGGTTTTCTTAATGATCATTTTATGCAACACCTTTTCAAGAGCAAAAAAAATGAAACTTCTAAAAAAATTGGTTTTGCAGCACATTGCAAAGCCATTATTTAAACTACTAATATAATTGTTGCAAGATGTTTTCAAAGGTTTCTCTTGAACTAATAACTGATTTTCTATAGTTTGATTGTCAGAGAATCTATTTTGAAACATTGTGTCTTTGTTTTTTAGATTAGCTCACATCTAGATTAGTTGGGTTAAAAAGAACTTTATTTTTTGTGTTTGGTGTGCTTGCACATTGTGTGTCAACTTGAGCTAGTGTGTATTTATCCTCTCCCCTTGTGCACTTGTGCAATCCTAAGTGACAAGAAATACACATTAGTCTCATTTTCTATTTTTAGTAGGAGGCTTTCCTGGGGATTTCATCACCCCAGGGTTTGACCTCAAGCATGTTTCCTGGTAGGCTATATCAAAGGGTGGAGAATGAAAGTTGTACCCCAAGGAGTGGATAGCATTGATTGAAGTCAAGCCATGAGACCCTTAGTCCACCAAGACTTTCTAGTGATGAGAATGGGAGCGGGCCTCCCAATTCTCAAGCTACTACAGATGGACACTATGTTCACAACAGTCCCCCACTATACACCTTTAGTTTTTAGAAGCCTAGGAGCCTTTTGGTCATTGCTTGGTATAGTCCAGAGTATAGTATCATGCCCAAAGATACTCACCACTAACTCCCTTTTGTGGAGATAGAAATATTTGGATTGGCATTCTTAGCCTCCCAAGGAGAGAGAGAAAGTGTGTGTGTGCCATAGAGCTTGTGTCACTAGATCTCTAGTTATCCGCTCTCGAAAGAGAGGTGTTTCACACCAATATTGGGCTATTTGTGTGGGCTATACCAAGTGTACAAACCTTTTTGAATAACTAGGTTGTTCTTGTCTTACGAGTGTTTTTATTTGTGATATACTAATGAAGCCATTGGGCCCTTTTCCCTTAAAGCATACCCTTTTTTAGTCTAGATTCAACAACCACTTTTTCTTCCAAGTGTTTTATGAGTGTATCTTAGATTCTAAATTGAAAACCTCGCACAAAAAACACCTTTAACACTCTATTCTTAGGGATACAACTATAGTTTGCATTGAAACAAGTTAGGGTCTATCCTTTCAATCCAATTTTTGAACTTAAGTGACCTAAGACCTACCAAACATCTTTGGTTTTAGTTTTCCATATCCACCTTTACATCTAAAATCTTAATTTCATCCTTAGGTTATATTTTGGTCTCCTTCCTTGGATTAATCTTTGGTTGATTCCTCTTCCTTTGGTTAAACCTTGGTTGTCTTTACGTCCTTAGGTTAGATTTTGGTATCCCTCCTTTGGTTAATTTTGGTTTATTCCTCTTCCTTTGGTTAATCCTTGGTTTCTTTTGCATCCTTAGGTTAAATTTTTGTCTCCATCCTTGGGTCAAATACTTGGTTGGTTTATCCTTCTTTGGTTAACACTTTGTTCTCTTTTCATCCTTAGGTTAGTCTTTCATTTCCATAGGATAAGCTTTGGTTAATTTTTTTATCCCTTAGGTTGACCTTTGGTTGATTTTTTTCATCCTTAAGTTAACCTTAAGTTAGTCTTGCATCTCTTAGGTTAAATTTTGGTTAATTCTTGATGTTCCTTTGTATTATTTGGCATTAATGTCATAACACCAAAGTTGAGGTATCAGGTTGTGCACATGATGATCTTTCAATTCATTTCTTTTTGCATGGGTTTATATATCCATGCTGATCTATCTTAGCATTTTCATCTGCATTTGGCATAATTCAGTAGTGATATGTTTCAGCCAACTTGGCCTATGATCAGTTTGAAATAATAAAGTTCATTTGCATACTTATTGGAATTTTGGTCAAGAGCAGTGGTAAAGGCTATATTCCAAAGGTTTGTTCAAAAGGCATTGACACATTCTATTTTTATAAGACAACATATTATTCTTCAAATAAGATTTGAATTTTTTGAAAGGATGGCACATTATGTTTTCTCAAATTCAATTGGTAAGAGGTGGTAATGATAATGTTTTATGAAGTCAAAGTTATTAGGAACTTTGCACAATCGGTGGTAATTATGTTTTTTATTGAATGGAAATTCTTTCCCATCATAACGACCCGGATGTGAAACATCATTTTGTCATATTTGAAAAAGTCTTTGAAGAATTGGATGGGCATCATCTATGTTTGTTCATTTTTGTATCGATTAGGGTTTTTACCCTAATCATGGCGTCAGTAACAAGCAAAGTTGGTTTGGCTAAAGAGACAAGTTTTATGCAGTGAAGAGCAGGGCAGTGAAGGTGTTTTGTGTTCCGCCTAGGTGTATTCTTTTCATTTTGTTTTTGCTCTTACTTTTCTTGGTGTCGTTAAAGATCTTTGGGCTTTAAATTGTCTTGGTAATCATTGTATTGATTAACAATAGTTGAGTTTGTTGTTGATCTGGGCACTTTATTGTTCTTGAGGTCGGCTATCTATGTCGTAAGCTTCTGTTTTGAGAAATTTGTTCACATTCTTTATGCTTGGCTTTGAAGTTGTTTATTTACTTAAATTCTATGGGTCTCCTATCAATTTTTGTTTTTGAAGAAGTATGGTATACTGGAGTTTGTTCATCTTTTAATTTCGATATATAAATACTTTGTTAAGGAAAATACTAGTCAAGTATGTTGTTAAGCAAGAGTCTACTATGTAGAATAAGGGTTTGTTTTTAAATGTTAATTGTTTCTTTTGTTAACAAAACTCTGTCGTTATTTGAGGGTTTGGCAGTGGTTTTATTGTTGATGGGTTTATTGTGTCGATTCAGCAGGTTATGTGGCAGTTATGTATTGTTTACTCTTAATACTTGCTTGGCAAGATGGTTTTTGTTTGATTATGGTTGACACATCTAGAAAAAGGCAGTTGCAGATTCGGTTTCATATGGAAGTTACTGACACAGGTTTCAAATAGTTTTTGTTTACCTAGTTCTTTTTCAAAACAGAGAACTTATATATGATTTGTAATGCTCATTCAATGAGATTGATGAGAGGATTTGAAAAGTACAGATTATATCTTTCTGAAGGACAATATATTGTTTTTGAGGCTTGGAACTTTGTGACTCTAATTCTGAGGTCATTGTAGAATAGAGTATGTTATTATTGAAATAGAGACCAACTATGTGTTTACAATTCTTTCATATTTGTACATTTCAAAAGTCTAACAGTAAGATAGCACTATAAGACTATCAGTGAGATAGCATCATTGTCAGTGAGACAAATATGCTAGTGAGGCACTGTAATTTTTAAATTGATAAGATAAGGCCAGTGAGGCCAATTTCGAGTGGTTTTCTACCCCAGAGGGTTTCCACTTAGGAAAATTGATTTGTGTCAAATTTTATGTGATAATTGCTTTCTTTATTTAGCAAAATATTTAAATTATCTTGAAAGTTTGCATTTTTAAATCCAGTTGTTTTTTATCACTGATTCATCCCCCCCCCCTCTTAGTGATCACCATACTCTAACAATTCTTGCATCCTTAGGTTAAACTTGAGTTATTTATTTTCTCCTTAGGTTAATCTTTGGGTGATCTTTTCTCCTTAGGTAATCACTGGTTATCTTTGCATCCCTAGGTTAAAACTTTGGTCAAGTCATGCATCCCTAGATTAACCCTTAGTTACTCTTTCATCCATAGGTCAAAACTTTATTTCATCATCCACTTGACCACTCATAAATCCTGAACTCATCCAGCTAGCATCATTAGACCCTAGTTGCCTCTTGGAGGTGTCTTGAATCTCATCCAACTCTCATTGTCTTGTCTATAGTTTTCCTAACCTCACAAGTCTAGTTTGGGTGTGATTAGTCTCCCATCTTCATCTTTTGATATTATATGTTTCTCTTGAGAATAATTAGGTCTATTACCATTCATATTCATTCTTCATTCATCCACTATTGTTTTTTTCCTAGTTAGATTATGCTTCAACATTAGTCACCCTTTGGGGTTGTATTGATCTCTTATCTTTTCATCTTTTCACCTATTGTTGGATTTAAAACTCATAAGTCTAGTTTAAGGTCAACCCTCATCGATTGTCTTTCTCACTTCCATATTTTGGAGATCTACATATCCCTTTTGGTTACTTTGGTTAACCATTGTCTTTTAAGGTCAAGGTCTAAACCCATAATCACCATCACTCATATTCAATATCATCTACCATACTTACACTATAATCATATATCGCCTATCATCATTCATTTGTATAATCATTATAAAATCCAAAAACCAAAAAAATATTAAAACATTCAAAATAAAAAAATAAAAAAATTATAAAACCAAAAAATTATTTGATTACTTTTCTTTACTAAGGATCTACTCACACATTCATGTCAAGCCCAATATTCACACAACCCATGGCATAATATCAATATTCAAGCATGCTTAATCAGAACAACACAGATCTATCAAGTGTTGAATTATCAAAAACTAAAACCAACCGTGGGTCCCATGCCAAATTTAAACTATAAATCTCAACCAAATACCATTCCAATGCAATCACCGATAATAGAAGAAATGCTAGTACAACAAGTGCAAGCCTTGACACAACAAGTGGCTGATCTAAAAGCCTCTAAACATAAAAATAAATACACAATGGAGGACATATATCCTTATCCCATTGCTATAAGTACATACATACCACCTAACCTTCCTTTCCAACAACCTACAACCCCTATTCATCCCTCTATCTCCCATTCATACCAACAACCCAACCACAACCAACCACAAGGTTATGCACAACCTATTAACACCTATCTATCATCAATTCCTTCACAACTAACCAACACTATTCAAAACAATCCTCAACATGGTTCCCTTAGACCTAATCTTCATCTGCAATGATAATTTATCCCACTAGGGGAACCAATTGAATCAATCTTAAAGAATTAATTGCAATCTAATATCATTCAACTCTTGGAGGGAATACATTATGACCCTTTCCCTAACAAACTATCATAGTGGAATGGAAATGCCTTTTGTAAGTACCCCATGCAAAAGGGGCATAAAACTTCTTCATTCCTTAGACTCAAGAAATTAATATAAGAACTTATTGACCAAGGTATAATCATTGTTGAACCTATACCAAAGGAAAACCAATAAATTATCATAGCCTCCACCTCTTCTCATAATCCTTCATCCACTAAGCCATTGTAATCCACTAAACCATTTCCATCCACTCCATCCCAATCTATAAATCCATCCAATAAAAAAACATCTAGTAATGATAATCAAGGACTACTAGAAAAAGATTTACCTCAAAATAAAGTTGGACAATTCCATCGCATTGCTAATCCTATACCCTCCAACCCTCTTCCACCACCATTCCCTTCGTCACCTATCAAGCTAAGTCAAGAGATTCTTATCCAAAATCTCAAGTCCACTCAAGAAAATCCTATCATTGTCCAAGATACCATTCCATTTCCTAAACTATTAGATATATGTCAAGAGAAAATTCTAATGAATGATGAAATAAACTCCAAGAAAAATCAAGATCATGTTACCTATAAAGTCCCTATAGATCATCATGATATACAAGATAATTCAATCCTTGATCAAAATCATATTCCTAGCATCCATGATAACCCACTCTTTGATCATGATCCTATCCTTGATTATACCCAAAAATCACCTCTAGATGATCATAAATCCATGTTAATCCAATCCTTTATCATGATCATATCCTTAATTCCATCCAAGAAACCATTCTAGATGCTCATGATATCTAGGTTAATCCCATCTTTGATCAAGATCCCATTCCCAATCATTTCAACCAAATGAACCAATAATTGACCAAGAACCCATCCATGATCATGACATGAACTTGATCATATCCATACTCCAACTACCTCAATTTCCCAAAATGAGACACTTTCCTCCCTTAGACACATAGATAATCAAATAAATGGCATGGATAACATCAAACAAGTAGATACAAAAGCTACTATGGATCAAATCAAACAAGAAGATACAAAAGCTACTATGGATGATATCAAACAAGAATATAAAGAAGCTATTATAGATCAAATCAAACAAGAAGATAAAGAAGCTACTATGGATCATATAAAACCATAAGATACAAAATCTACCATGGATCAAATCAATCTTCCAAATGATCAAGAAGAAACAAGCATGATGGAGGTTAAAGCTTCAATATCCTATCAACTAGGATCATCTACTTTTATCAAATTGGGATTTCTTGTAGATGAGAAAATACCAATGATTAATGGATTCTAGTTAAAAAATGATGGGTTAGCATCTTGTTTCCATAATAATAAATACCCCCTCATAAATAAGATATTTCAAAGCATGTAGTATCAAGGAAGAGGACTAGGCCTACACGAGCAAGGAATTTTAGAACTAGTACACCTTTATGGAAATCTTCGACATCAAGGTCTTGGTTATTCGTCAATCATCAAATAAAATGATGCTAGTTATACCTCCATGATATTGGGGGAAAATTTATCCAATACAAACATCAAAATGGGTTCCATGTGTAGTCCTTATTATAAGGTTTCTACCAACACTCCTTTTCTCCCTACCATAAACCATCATTCCTAATTCATTAAACCTTCCATTTGGAACCAAGAAAAACAAAATTCTTACAAATCCAAAGTTAAAAATCAGATGTCAAATTCCATTGAATCAAACAAAAATACAAGTGGACAAATGAAGTTAAAATGGATCCATAAGGAAAATGGATCAAGCAAAGAAAAGAGTTCAAATCCAATAGTCAATCAAAATGTGGAACCATAAGAAAAGAGGTCTCCCACATATTGCAAATGTCCACCTCCTTCAAAATGGTCATCACACAAAGCATATAAAAGTGTCAGTTCCAAACATTATCCTAATCAAAAATCCAAACTCCATCATCCATCACCCCTTGTTGGATAATGAAAATTCCTACATCTAAACTACCAAATACATCTACCATCATCCATCATAATCCAACATCTCGCATAAAGCCTATAAATCCTACTTCAGAAATCTATCACATCCTAGTAGCAACACGTTATCTTAAGGACTCTCATGGAATTTTATCATGATGTGTGTATTCGGATAAGGCCAACCCCAGTATCAAAAAGGATCACAGTGACATTAGTCAGTTAATTGCAAGCATTGTGATCCTAACAAGGAAACTACTTCATAAAGGTCATTATTGGCATATCATGAAACCAACATCTATGTCAACACCATCAAAGGATTTAGAACAATCAGTGACTAGTTAAACATCAATTCCATCTAGAAAAATCAAAAACATAAAAAACATAACAAAAATTTAAAAAAAAATAAAAAATACAAAAAAATAGTAAAGAAAAAATTTCATCCAATAGTGAAAATCACTTCAATGGCGCTTTAAATAAGTACCATTATGAAAACCTAGAAAACATGTGTCATGTGTAAAATCAATTATCTATTTGGACTATTACACTTGGGGGCAAGTTGTCTCATCTTCCATACCCTTTTCGTGTTATTTCCATCTATCCATCCAATCCATCTTCCCCTTTCCATCCATATTCCCTACCTATCTTGATCTTGATAAGGATTAGGGCACAAACTTAAGCCATGCTTTGGAAAAAATCTTGATGTTTCAATCCTTTAGTCATATTCTACCCATGAAATATCATCACATTACCTACATAATGCTATCCACACCCATATCTTAGAGAAAATAATTTATTCCTATGCAACATAGTCCTTGGAGATTAAATACTAAACTCCATGCAATAATCCTCATGTCTCCTATCCTTTCCCAAAGCAATCCATTATCCGTTTACCCCTATCACAAGACTTGATTTTCCCTTTTCATTGGTTCTAAGCTTCCAATCCACCTAGCCAACATCCCTCCATACTCCCCGCTAGCCCTAAGGTTAGTCATTTTAAATGCAACAATCCTAGTCCATATAGTCTTGCTATGAAATTTAGCACATCATCCAAAGAATTCCTTAGTTTTGTTCCCAACCTTGCTACAAACCTTGATCCTTTAGTCACATTGTCATTAAGATATGTCTTTCCCTGTCTTGATGTTGATTTTGGGAGGTGTCCTTCCAATATCAATCATCAATCAATCAATCAATCAATTAGTCTATCAATCAATTGGTTTTCAACTTGACTAGGGGCAAGATCATGTTTGTCTTGGTATCCTTGTGTATGCTTGCTTTCTTGCTTGTGTGTATCTTTCACATGCATTTGTCACGATCTTTATAATATTCCTTCCATATTAAGCAATCCAAAATCAATAATAAGCATTATCTTATCTACCACTATCCATTTTTTCATAATAATTGTTTTCTTTGATATTATTGACACTTTGGCTAGACACAAATAGAACATCTTTCAAACAGTGAGCTTAACAAATCATGCAATCACATGCAAAATATCAAGCTAGTCTTCATGTCTACCCAATCAATTGCATGTCTTTATCATCCATCTTTGTCTATGGTCTTTCATCTCTTTTCTATCATTCTTTGTCTTTGGCAAGAAGGTCTAAATGGTTGTTGACTCATTTGGTCTAGTTTTTCTTATCTTTTATCTAATTTATTTGTTTTCATGTTCCTATGCTACT
Source organism: Sequoia sempervirens (assembly GCA_007258455.2). Classification (NCBI taxonomy): domain Eukaryota; kingdom Viridiplantae; phylum Streptophyta; class Pinopsida; order Cupressales; family Cupressaceae; genus Sequoia; species Sequoia sempervirens. The sequence goes on from VDFB02000003.1 coordinate 44,198,162, forward strand.
CGAGGATATCCACAAGTGATTAGAGTGGCGAGAATGGATCATGACCTTTTTTCGGTTTAATTTATGTTTACAGTTTCTCTTGAAAATATGGTTGGGGAAACTAAGTTCCTAGTATGATTCATGACACTCCTTTTCTGTAATGTGTCTATCTAGACAAAGGGATAACATTTCGCACCATGGTTTTTCCATACCTTGGTGTAAGTTATTCATTTTATAAAATAAAAATCTTGATGATTCAATATATGCACACTTATCAAGGCTTATGATGATATATTCATCACCTCCCTTTCTACATCCATTCATGCTACTAACTATTCTTCCCTTCTCACTAACCTATTCTTCTAGATAACAATTCTTCTATCAATCTCCTCCACATTTCATATCAATCAAACTAACTATTCTTCACTCCATACTAACCTTTTCTTCTCGCTTATCAGTAAATTTGGATCAAATATCAAGACTTTTCACTAAATTTCTCGAGGGGGCACCAATCATCTCAATCATCTCATCTATTCTAAATTTTCCATTTCTCACCCGACTGGGGCATATCATCACCTTCTGTATTCCTTCTAATTTTTCCTTCTTGACTACTTCTCTTTTCTTTGAAACAATGTTATAAAAATGCATTGTCTCAAAGAGGGGCAAAATATAAACACAGAAAATTATCCTAATTAAATAATCTTATTATTTAATTAAATTAACCTACTTCCTCTAAGATTTCTTCTTATTCAAATAATTAAATAATTTTAATTATTTAATTATTCCTTTTCCTCTAAGATTAATTAAACAATTTTAATTGTTTAATTAATTGACCTCTTTTGATTAAATGATTATCTTTAATTATTTAACCTCTAATCTTGTTCATAATTAAATAAATATTTTTATTTATTTAATTAACTAACATCTAATATTCTTCATAATTAAATAAATATGTTTATTTATTTAATTAACTAATTTCCTAAATTCTTCCATAATTAAATGAATATTTCTATTTATTTAATTAATCATGTGGGTGCAAATAAATAAATGAATTTTATTTATTTATTAAGCTTGCCTTTTTTTTTTAATCTTTCCATCTTTTTCTCTTCAATCAACTTTCCCCCATCTTGGAAAAATCTTTAGTTAACAAAGCATGAAATTGGAAATTTCATATGCACCATTATCTACCATTTTAATTAGATAATTCATTATTATCTCTTCTTCAATTAAAATGGTAACTTTCCCATTCTTTCTCATAATCTCATATGTTGATTTTTCCTTTTAATCCTGATCATTATTATTTTTATTGATTCCTCTATAAATACAACCCTTCATCACTCATTCCAAGAGAACCACCATCTTCAAATCTTTGTTTTTATTATCATCTTGAGTATTTTAATAGTGCACTATAAAAATCGAAGAGAAACATTTCAAAATATTTAAAAGAAAAGAGGAGAAGGGAAATAGAAGTTATTCAATCATGGCATAAGAGCTATAACTTGTGTTTTATATGCATTCATTTAATCTTTTATGTCAATTTGTTTTCTATTGCTCGATTGGAAATTTTAAGCTTGTGACTAATAGTTCAGTGTTGTTGTGCAAGTTTCAATCTTTCAAACCTAATTTTCCCCATCTACACTATCCATACAAACCTTTAATGGAGGTTTATCCACAAGTTCTCATGAGAGGGACCTATGAATTAATTGACATGTAGTAATAACTACCTCTACCCATAATTTTTGTTCTAAACTAGCTCCACTGAGCATACTCCTTTCCCTCTCCATCAACAACCTATTCAGACACTCTACAACTCCATTTTTGAAAGAAGTGTATGTAGTTTTCTTATGTCATGCTACACCATTCTATAATGTATAACCTATCAAACTCAACTACACAATCTTCTCCACCATTTTTTGGAATCAACACCTTGATATTTTAACATGTCCAATTTTCTAAAAGGGCCTTACACTCTTTAAACTAACTAAAAACCTTAGATTTATGCATGAGAAAATATACCCAAGTACTCCTAGAGAATTTATCAATAATAGAAACACAATATTATGTTTTTTTCCAATGAAGACACATCTATGGAACCAAACATATCACTATGAAAAAGATGCAAAATCCCACAAGACTTATGGAAGCTCAAATGAAATTAAGCCTGATTCTTTTTTTTTTTAGATATAATTTTACCAAAAGTTAAGATCAAGAGAAAAATCAATTAACTTCTCTACGATAATTTTATTTTTGAAGTTCCTAAGGCCCTTCTCACCATTGTGGCCCATGCACTCATGCAACAACATAGTCTTCTCACCAATAGCTTGATTTTGGAGGTAATAACATATTTTGGAACCTGCATCACATTTTCTCTTGCTACAAATATCTTTGTCACTTATGTATTTGCTACATATCTTAATTTAATTGATCTATTTCCTACAAGTATTGATCTTGTAGGTATAGATGTTAGAGGTACCATTGAAAGTTATGACATTGAATTAGGTGCTAGCATCAAGGTGGAAAAGAGTTCCAACCTAAACTTCATTTTCCAACACCATGAGTCCACAAACCATCTTACACCACCAACACTAAACAATACCTACATGTTTGCATCACCCATATTGTTAGCATGCAACTATTGGTGTGAAAGTAGTTATTACCTAACTAGATTCCATTTAATTAGTTCCTAGTAGACCTATTCACACTATCTTAAGTTCACAGAGTATTTTTGTTATCTCACCTCGTAAGCACATAACGCATGCTCTCACATATGTCCCAAGTGTTCTACATGTGTCAGACTTCTCATAGGGTTAGTCAGTATTTTACTCCCAACTCCCTTCTTCCTTGTCCTACATATACAAGAAGTTCATTATATGTTCTCACACATTTTATGATAGTATTTTAGTATTTTGTGTGCTAATTTATTTGTGAAGTATTTTTCACATTGCATCATTTTATCAATACTCCAGCATGGTATGAAAGTCATGAATTATAAATCTCTTTCTATTTAAGTTTAATCCTACACCTAGCCCTATCATAGATGTGTCATAGAGCCATAGATGTGTCATAAAGCCAAACAAACATTGCCAGTTCAACAAGAAGGCATAAATTAGCTAGGAACACCTATCCAATCATCAATTTTTGACATAAGAAATTTTTGTAAGAAAAGAATCTCCCTATATCATTATACCATAGAGATTCTACATGGTTGTATCAAATATACAAAACAAAAAAAATTGCATATGGACTTTTTTTGCAAAGGTGACACATTTTTTGGGAAATTCTTTTCTTGTATTCACAATCATGACTATGGCCATGGTTGTGGTTTTTTGGCTTTAGAACTTTTAATGTATTATTATGGGGTATAGTGTATTTTATAGGTGGTTCCCTCAACCTCTAATTAGATATATTGTTGCAATGGTATTAAAATTGGTTAGCTCTATGAGTTGTGGCCACAAGCTCCATGAACTCACACTCTTTATCGTAGTCTTTTCTAAAACCATTTTGGAGGGAAAGGTGCGACCAATTATTCATGACATCACAGCTCTTCATAGGAATTTTTTTCTCAAAACATCTTGGCCCGCATACCTTCCATGATGGCACAAATAGCACTTCAAATACCAACATTCAAGCATGGGAATTAGAATCCCCATGTCCTCAATCAATTCTACCCCCGAAATTGTGGCCTCACATTACACTACAATTTAAGATCTCCCCTTTGGTGGTGCCCCCAAGCTACAAAACCCTTGGGATTAGCCTCCTACAACACTTGGATACCAAACCACCACATGAGTGGTGCCCATGTCTATTGGCAGTCATTTCTAGGACTTCAAATTAGCTTAAAATAACCCAACACTGTCCTAATAGTTCCAAACAACAATTTTTTTGTTATCTTGTAACCTATCATTTATTCTAACTATTCATAGTTTACCGAACTTTTTATGTAAGTTTATATACTTAACATGTGTTGTTTGAAAAATAAAATTTATATCACAATCTTTGCAAACTAGAATTTTATATAATCCCAATATTTTATGTTTGCTTTCAACTACAAATAGTTAGAATTTCTTGTGACTGTGACTAGTAATGGTTTTGATAACTATTAGAATTTTATACTAACAACTAGATTGACCTCAAAGTTCTTGAAAATGGGTCTTTTTTTAATTTTTAGCATAAATTTCAAACTAGAGAGTCTTTTCACAAACTTGAATAATCAAAAGAAAGATATAACATGTTTCATATCAAAACCAAGATGTATATAACTCCTAAAATACCTTTGTTCATCCCATTATGGAATTCAATCTTAACTCAACCATGCCTAATAATACTTAAAAAATAGTTAGCGTCGAGATAAATATTTCCACCATAAAACTTCTTATAGTTTCTTTTTGGACAATAGAATATTCTCTATCATATTTTATGTACAGGTGGAATATGTCAATCAAAGGTCATAGTTGCCAGATTTGGCATTCGGTTTTTACCAAGTTTATAGATTTTAATTTTTGGTTAGTAGAATGGTTGGGGCAATGGCCAATTTATTTTTTTGTGCTTGGAAAACTACCTTAGATAGAGGCCATCGAGAATGGTTGTGCCATTCATTAGCACTCTACCATCGAGTGGCTTTGCTAAGGTCAATAGTAGAGTCCTTGTAGGGCCACACCATCATGAGGCATTTAGATTTGACCATTTCCAAGCTAGTACAACTTGTACAACAAGAATTTTTTTCTTTTTTGACAAGGAATTAAAAACTAAATTTTCAATTAAAAAACCTACAAGTTGACCTACACACCTACTCAGGGGCATGCATTCCAAAGAAGGTATGACTGTATAGATTTGTATGGAACTACTTATTTCTTTAGGAACTGTGTAACCCTTAAAAAAGTTGTTCTTTTAAAATTCCCAGATTTGAGTGAATAGGTAGTGTTCCTTAGGTATTTGGTCATTCTAGACTCAACGATGATGTTTGTTTTGCTCCAAGATGAGCTGATTTTTCCTCAAATCATGATCTCTCAAAATTGAATAGGAATTCATAGATTTAGTGCTCTAATACCATGTTGGAGTTGATAGTGAACCCCACATCTCAAAAAAATCATATGCAACCAAAGCATGTTGAAAACCCAGAATACTGAGAGGGGGTAAATCAATATTCCTCTAAACCAATTAAACATAACCTATCCAATTAACTAAATAGAAATAATTGCAATGAAGAATGAAATAATGAATACAACCATAAAATCACATGACACATGAACACCAATATTTTTACGGGGAAAACCCAAAAAGGGAAAAACCATGGTGAGGGTTAAATCATAATATATTATATTCGAATATAAGATATTACAAAAGGCTCACTGACAAGACACACTATCCAGAAAAAGAGATCACAACCCACTAAGTAAGAACAAAGAAGGGTTGGCAACACTGCCTATTTGAACTAATACAATAGCTCATCTATCATATGCCAAATTACAGTTCCATTGAAGTACAAAATGATCTTCACACTTGTCTAAATCAATACTCTGCTCTATTCATAATATGCTCAATATTGCATCGCACACATGTAGGTGAATCATCACACATGTCATAAATCACATACAATATGCTCTGCTTTACCACATTCACATATCATATATCCTTTCCACACTCTCGCTACCTTTTCTCACTCTCTTACCTCTCTCAAAAATTTGGTGATGCTCTCATATATATACCTACATCAATTGTAACTTCAATTAGATCGGCCTAATTATAAGTAACACACAAAATTAAACATTTCATCCTCAAAGAATTTTATCCACACTTAGTGCCTAAATTCAAAATTCAATTTACATCAAGATAGGTTGTCATGAACCTAATATAAATCCCACATAAGATAGGGTTGCTCAATTATTCTCCATAAAGCATCAAATATCTTAGGTCGGCCCAAAATAGACCTAAGCACAATGTCTTCAAGTGTACATGCAATTCATCAATCGTGCGACCTTAAAACTCAATCTCCCATCAAATTTCCATTCAACTGACATTTATTAGCTTATCTTCATCATTGCAAAACAAAATAATTATTCATGAAGAAGTGTGTTATCTCCCACACTGGTACACTGTATAAAAGATATCTGCAATATACAGAGCTACACACTTTCATTCATATCTTTCTAGAAATTTTACAGAATGTCACAAAAACTTGAATGATGCTACATCTGATGAACTAAAAATTGTATTTATGAATGTAGAATATTATACCATTGTGTGGTGAAGTGCGGACCCAAAAATGAACGTACTAAACCACAAAATTGTTAGAGGAAATACTTACTCAAGTTCCTGATAAACCATACTTTTCAGATCAGCTTGCATTGTACATAAGTCACCAAAAATACTTCCACACTATGCTAGGATGATCATAACAATGTTTCAACATTAATGACAACATTAGATCAAACAATGTATGTCCACTTCATGCTCATGTTGCCAAACTACATCATCAATGATAGACTTCCAACTTCCAACAATCTCCCCCTTTGTCATTGATGGCAACATGCATATCAAAAAAAAAGTTGAAAACTTGATTCAAAATTTATCTCCCCCTTACACATATCTCTCCAATCATTTTGATGAAAAGGTTTTGCAGCTATCTCTCCCCAAAATGTAACTATCACTTCCCAAGTGTTTTGACAAAAAAAATTCCACTAACTCTCCCCCTTTGACATCAATGGAAAAGGTCGTGCAAAAGCTTGATATACTCCCCTTAGATATATATGTTGACTCCCCCTCAACCAAGAAACTTTTATACAAATAAGTGATTCTAAAAACTTAGTAAAATGCATAGAAGTAAGAATTATCAACCTAAAGATGTTGACCATTTGAGCTTCTTCAGAATGTCCTGCCAAGTAGATTTGTCTTCTTCCCAAAGTCTTTTTGCATCTACTAGAGTCCCACACCATAATTCAAGTTCCATTAGAGTCTCTTCTCCTTCTTCCATAGTTTCAGAGTTGAGATTTATTTCTAAGAGTTATTAGTACTGGCAAGGGCACTATAGATAGGAGTATTCTTTATCTTCACTAAGCCCCTTAGCATCACATATTGTCTGATTGTTTCTTCTCTCTAATTCTACAAGACAAAGAAGTTGTCATGTAGCTGCATAATGCTAGTCCATTTATGATTGTTCCTATCTTTTGCTAAATCATAAGTATATGCTTCACAATCTATTTGTGTTTCAATTGAATTCATAGTGTCCTTTATACTTTATGTGTTATTTGGCCATTTCAAGCAGTATGAGAGTAGGTTATGTGCTTCTTCTTCATAGGTTTGAGCATCCTTCAAACATTTCATAGCTTTGTGATGTGCATTTGTACATTTCCTTGTGATATCTTCTAGACTCTTCTCTGTAGGCCTTACCTCTAATTCACTTCTAGCTTTTCCTTTTAATCCAGAGACATACTTTGAACGAATTAGCCAAGTTTTTGAAATTTTCTATAGTAGACAATAATGCATCAATGCTTGTTCTGGGGGTTACCCGTTGTAAGGTTTTCATGGCTTCATCCATATCCTATGCACTTATAGTTCTGACTCTAGTTTCATGCTCATGTTGAGCATCATCTAAGTTCATTCTTCCTTCTTCCAAGTTAGTATCTTCTTTATCTGCAATTTCTTGTTTAACTTCAACTGGAAGGCTAACAATTCTCTTTCTTTTCTTACCTATTCTCCTAGAACTATCAGAGGCTTCAGCTCTAGTCCTATCATCTAATCCTAATCTATTGATGTTTTTAGGGCTTCTTAGAAGCACTTCTACATAGTGAACAACTTCTACCTCGATCACTTCATAGTCTAATTCAAAAATTCAAATAGTTATGGGCTCAATTTCTCACATGAAGAAAAATTTAGTAGAGACAAGAAAATTAATGTCTCCTAAGTATCTTCCCAACACACTCTTAGGAATTATCACTCTTTCATTCATTCTCCTTTGAAACATTCCAAATAATTCCACAAGATCATCGTCTTGAGCATCCGAACCTCCAAGCCTTCTCATATGATTTGTTATTTGATATGCAATAGGCTTTGTATTTGTCCACTCTACCTTCCCAATTATTGGTACTTCCTTCATGAAGTAGAAAAGCAAATAGATTACCAATGTACCATACCTAAATGTATGCTTTTTTTTCTTTTTGATTTCCTTTAGGTTTTTCATCAAACGTTGTCGAAGTAACTCACAAAGGTCATAATCAGCACCATATTCAATCATACCTTGTGCAATGTGAATGAAAATGGTAGAGACTATATTGTCTCTATTTGGGTGGCATATTTTGTGACCAATAAGCATTACAACATATTAGATAGCTGAATTTGTAATTGTGTTCAAGGTGAGTTCTTTTTCTTCAAGGGTAGCACCTGTCTTCATTATATCCTTAAATTTGATAGATTTTCAATCTAGAACTGGTCTGAAGGACTGCAAACCAGTTGTCTTTAATAGCTTCTTTGGTTATTGAGTATGTGCCATCAATCCATATGGATTCATTGTGAATTCTGCTTAACACCATTTTGGTGTACCTCTTTTTGACTTCAAATAATGGAAACTTCTGCCACACATCCAATCTCTTCTCACTTAGGGTTTTGTATTTCGATTTTATGGTGCCATCATTTCCTTCCAATTCATCTACCCACATAACATATAATTTTCTATAGGAAAATTCTTCTAGTTTCTTGTGAATATATGCATTGATATCCTTAGTCAGTAGAACTCCATAGGGAGTGCAAAAAAATGCACCTGTTGAATCTTCTAATTAAACTTTCCTAGAATGCCTCTTAGTCCAGGTTGCGGTCTCTCAAGACATCTACAACCCTCAGTCCTTCCATTACATCTAAATTTCTTTCAAATAAAAATTCTAGAAAACTAGAGTACACAAAACACCTCTTAAGCAACTCGGTGAAATTAGGGTTTTGATGTTCTGCTACCATGAGATGTGTCGAATGCTTCCACTTCTTCTTTTGCAACTTTCTTCCACTTCACATGTGTTATAATGAAATTAATTTATCTTCCCAAGCACACTTTTAACTCTTTGATTTGACCCATTTTAGCAATAAATGCTTTAGACAAAAAGCTGGTAAACTTTGAAACCTTGTATGCATAGTCAATCTTCAAAAGCTCCACAAATTTTTGCATTAAAATATTTTCTCCTACAGTTTTCACCAACACATTCACAATATTCATCTCCATCTCATCTCTTTGTGTTAAGCCATGACACAACATATTGGTAGGGGCTTATATGATTTTCAGTAAAGCTCCCCCTAATCCATAGCTTTGGGCTTAGTTACCGAAGGAAACATCTACACCAGAGATAGGTACATATTCTCCCTTGTCCTCAGTTCCTTCTTTCTTTCTCCATACTTTTCCATTTCCTTCTCTTCATTCAGATCAATTTTCTCATCTCGCTCATCTTTCTTTATAGGTGCATTCTTCCTTGTATTCTTGCAATATGTTCAAGCTTTCTACAACTATTGCATATGATATTTCTCTGATTGTTTTTCCTTCCATTTTTTCTAAGTCTACACTGATTAGCTTTGTGTCCAAATCCATAGCATGTATAGCAATAACCACTAAAATATTGAGTCATTCTACCATTTTTGTATCTATTCATCATTTGATTTATGCAATCACTTGTTCTATGTCCAAATTTTTTGCATGTAAAGCATTTCCCAATAAAATATGAAACATTTTGATTCATTTTTCTTCTACATTCCATAGCTCTATGTCCAAATTTATTACCAAAATAACAAATACCATTGAAAGATTGGTACCTTTGAAAATTTGGTTGATTGATAGGGGTTCTTCTAGCACTGCTTCTCTGATTTCAGAACTTTCCATAGTTCCTCTTGCCTTGAAATTTTCTAGGTTCACTGATCTTCTTCACATTATATGTCTAATCTACCTTAGAGCTTTCTCCTCTTTCAAATCCCAAACTACCTTTATCTTTAGATGATTTCTACCCAACAATCAACTCATCAAGCATTTTAGAACTTGTCTTAAACTTATCTTCATGAATTCTTGCTCTTTCCAAGTCTGCTCTAAGGTTTACCACTTCTTGTTCTAGTCTTGTACATTCATCAATATTGCTTTATACCACTACATTCATAAATTCCTCAATTATTTTCTTTTCTTCCACTTGTACTTTCAGTCTAGTGATTTCTTCATTTGCTTTCTTCAATTGTTCATTAACTTCTCTATGTCTTTCTCTAAACTTCTTGATCTAATCTCTTTGTTTTTTGATTCATTTGTTTGCCTCTTTTATATTTTTCTTCAAATCTCCACTTTCATTTTCAATTTTATTAAGATCTTCAAGATCCACTTTGAGTTCTTCATCTTTGTCTAGCATGCAATCATCTTCTGTGTATTCAATTTTAAAATTTTCTTTTGGAGGAGTAGGGTACTTCCTTTCAGCAATATGTGCAAACTCCAAGATCTTCCCAAAGTGATCAAGCTCCTTCCAACGATCCAAGCTCATATACCAATTTTTGAACAACCATAATACTAAGAGGGGGGTGAATCAATATTCCTCTAAACTAATTAAGCATATCCCAACAAATTAATTGAATAGAAATAACTGCAATGAAGAATGAAAGCATGAATACAACCATAGAATCACATGACATATGAACACCAGTATTTTTATGTGGAAAACCCAAAAAGGGAAAAACCATGGTGAGGGTTAGCTCACAATATAATATATCTAGATATAAGATATTACAAAAGGCTCATTGGCAGGACACACTATCCAGAAAAAGAGCTCACAACCCACTGAGTAAGAACAAAGAAGGGTTGGAAAAATCACCTATTTGAACAAATACAATATAATCTATCATATGTGAGATTACAGTTCCATTGAAGTACAAAATGATCTTCACACTTTTATGAATCAATACTATACTTTGTTCATAATTTTCTCAATACTGCATTGTACACATGTAGGTGAATCACTATACATGTCATAAATTGTATACAATATACTCTGCTTTACCACATTGGTGTAGCTATGGTAGGAGGGTCCTCAAAGAGAATAGTCTGGACCATGTAGTAAGAGTCACACAACCGAAGCAACATGGAAATTGGAGGAAAATGCAGATTCAAACATTCTTATTATCAGAAATCTCAATTACAATCGGCTAGCAACATCTGAGCATACAAATTCGGCTCACAAGTTTGATACAACATGCTCAAAATACCATCTTCCTATATGCTCCTTAATGCGAGAGAAATCTTACATATCAGATCCACATTAATCTAGTTAATCAACTTCTCTCTATCCTAATTATCTATTACAAGCTTTATATCATATCCGCAGATCTAGAATTTTCCATGGCGGCCAAAGTAATTACAATATCCGATGAAAGAAAATGTAATGTGCACATGAAATAGGTCGGCCTCAAATTTTAATTTCTCCTTAACAGGTGCATAGGATGAAGTGTGGACCTATAATTAAGGTCAAGGACACTCCATGGAACAATTTGAATCACACCGTCAAGATCTGCAAGTTATGGGAAAGATCCACAAGCGATCAAACTAGTCATTACGCTTGAAAATTATTCTGGTGTCGGTTCAGGAAACTACCACTAAATCCGTAAGCAATAACTTGTCGAAAAAAGAACCAATTGTGCTCAAATCTTAGAATAAGGAAAATGAACATGTCAACGATGAAAACATAGATCCATAAGGTTTGGTGAGAAAATATGATGAATCCACCAACTTGAACTGAACAAGAACAAAAACTAAAAGAAAATATTTTTGGTTGATGCAAGATTGCCAAGAACCAAGGATGCTCTTGCATTAGACATCTGAGGTTTTTTGAAAAGTGAGTCCCTCATTTCTCTAGGGCTAAAGGGAAACCAATACAGTCTACTGTAGCCTGAGAAATCCAAGAAGAATCCTCCACTGGTCTGTCTTTCCATTTCACAAGATATTCTTTGTACTGTCTTCCACGAGTTTTCCTCCCATCTTTGATATCCAAAATATCTTCTATCTCATTTGATGTTTAGGAAACTGGTTCTCCAGTTTTTCTTTACTGTCTTCACTTAATTTTGTTTCATAGTATTGGTGTAGATCTGCAATGTTGAATATAGGTGATATACCCATGCCATCCAGTAACTCTACTTCATATGTATTTCTTGAATCAAATTTCGTCAAAATATTACAGGGTCCAAACTTCCTCATCTTGAGTTTATTGTATGTGCCAACTAGAAATATTTCCTTCCTCAAATACACCATCACTTCATCTCCAACTTTGAACTCCTTATGTCTTGTTTTTTCATTTGCTCACTCATTATACTTTCGGTTCATATCTTCCAATTGCTCCTTCACTTGATTATGTACTTTCTTCATATGTTCTACAAATTCCTTTGCTTTTGCACTCCTTTTATCTTCCATACTAATGTCTATCCACTCTAATATACCTCTAGGATGAACTCCAATAACGATTTCAAAAGGTTTTTTTCTGGTACTCCTGTTTACTGAATTATTGTAAGCAAACTCTACTTGTGCAAGGACTAAATCCCAACTTTCGGTCTTCTCTCTAACCAAACATCTTAGCAAATTCCCTATACTCTTGTTTACTACCTATGTCTTTCCATCAATCTATGGGTGAAAAATAGAATTAAACTTTAAATCTATCTTCAACTTATTCCAAAGTGTCCTCCAAAAGTAACCAACAAACTTTGTATCTCTTTCTGAAACAATACTCTTGGGTAAGCCATGCAATCTGACCACTTCCTTGAAAAATAAGTCTACTACATGTACTGCATCTGTTGTCTTCTTACAAGGTATGAAGTGTACCATTTTAGAAAATATATCCACCACCACAAATATAGAATCATTACCTCTTTGTTTCTTTGGAAAACCAAGTATGAAATCCATGATAATATTCTCCCAAGGTCTCTTTGGAACTATCAATGGCTTATACAATCCAACATTTTGACTACTCCCCTTTGCAACTTGACAAAATCTGCAACTCTATACAAATTTCCTGACATCCTTATGAATTTGTGGCCAAAAGTAATCCTCACTTACCAATGCTATTGTCTTATCAACTCCAAAGTGTCCTACCAATTGTCCACTATGTTTTTGTCTCACCAAGTTATCCCTCATTGAACTCTAGGGTATACACAACTAATTCCCTCTGAACAACATGTCCTCCTGAATGAAATAATCTAACCACTGACTCCTATCCTCCAAGACTAGTTCTTTACAAGCTCTCCAAGGTTCTACAAACTCTGGGTCTTCCTCATACAAGTTCTTCAATTCATCAAAGCCTAATACCTCCACTTTCATCTCTGCTAGTAAACTCCTTCTCCTACTCAAAGCATCAAAAACTTTATTTGACTTTCCACTCCTATATTTCAAAACAAAAGTATAATTATGCAAGAATTCTACTCATCTCATGTGTCTCTGATTCAACTTACCCTGATTGTTCAAATATTGCAAAGCCTGATGATCCACATTAAACACAAACTCCTTAGGAAACAATTAATGTCTTCACTTCTTCGAGGCTTGAACTATGGCATAAAACTCTTGATCATACACTGAATATCTTCTCCTAGCATTATTAAACTTCTCACTGAAATAAGCTACAAGTCTCCCTTCTTGACTCAATACTGCTCCAATTGCATTTCCAATTGCATCACAATCTACCTAAAATACTTTATCAAAGTTTGGTAAAGCCAACACAGGTTTCTCAATCACCATATGTTTCAACAACTCAAAACTTTGATCTACTCCAGATGTCCACCTAAAATCCTTATTATCTCCTCTCATTGTTTATGTCATAGAACTGCAAATAGAACTGAAATTCCTAATGAACTTTCAGTAGAAACTAGCCAATCCATGAAATGATATTACCTCTCCAATGCTTTTTGGTGTAGGCCATTCAACAATTACTCTTAACTTCTTAGGATCCATTTTCAATCCATCCACAAATATCACAAATCCTAGATATACCAATTCTTCCTTCATGAAACTACACTTCTTAATGTTTACCAACAACTGCTCTTCTCTCAACCTCTACAAACCTTGTCTTATATGCAACAAATGTTCTTCTCTAGTCTTACTGAAAATCAAGATGTCATCCAAATAAACAATACAAACTTACCCAATAATTTATTCAATACCACATTCATCAACCTCATGAAAGTACTCGATGCATTTGTTAGTCCAAAATACATCACCAACCACTCATGCAATCCTTCATTTTTCTTGAATGTTGTCTTCCACTCATCCCCTTCTTTGATTCTGATCTACTGATATCTGCTCTTCAAATTTATCTTTGTAAAGTAGTTAGCTCTGCTCAAACAATCCATAATGTCATCCATCTGAGGCGAAGGAAATCTATACTACACTGTGATTTTATTTATGGCCCTAGAGTCTATACACATCCTCCATTATCCATCCTTATTAGGTGCTAACACAGCAGGTACTACACAAGGACTTAATCTTTCTCTGATCAAACCCTTCTTCAACAACTCTTGCACTTGTCTATTCAACTATTCATTCTCTGTAGGTGTCATCCAGTGTGCTACTTTATTAGGCAAACAAGCTCCAAGAATCAGATCCATGAAATGACTAATACTCCTCACAAGTGGTAATCCATCAGGTACATTATCTAAAATGATCTCATACTCTATCAACAATTCCTTTATCTCCTCCGGTTGTTCTTCTACATGCTTCAAGTCTTTAGCCTTCTTAGGAACCAAGGCATAGAACATGTTCTCATGTCTCAATCCATCTAGAAATCTCCTTCCATCAACCAAATAAATTATGGCACTCATACAAACCTCAAATCTCCTTCCCAACAAAACATGGCATATATCCATAGGCATGCTATCACACAAAACTTCATCATGGTAATTTCCTATCTTCAATTTTACCAAACATTTTTCACTTACCAATATCTTATGCACATATTGAATCTATGTTATCTGATAGGGTTTTGGGTGTTTCAATCTTTCCAGCTTCAATTTGGTCACCATTTCTTTAGAAACTAGGTTCTCAGAGCTTCCACTATCAACAATCACTTTGCAACATTTTCCACCTACCTCCATATGGTCTGAAAAAAATTATTTCTTTGCAATAGCTCCTACTCCATCTCACTTTGACACAATACTCTTTTTTTCACCAACACTTCTGCTCCTTTTAGTTTATTAGACGATCCGGCATGATCCTCCTCAACAAAGGTTGTTCTTCCATTTTTCTATGTCTTTTTTCTTGTCTCTCCTTGATTGCATTCAAATACTCTATTTCCTTCTCCACCACACTTAAAACAAGTTCCCCTAAATACTCTTTTTCTCCTATCCTCTATCATCTTTCCTATAACCCTCATTCTAGTAACCACCATATCCTCATCTTCAGTAAGAATTTCCATCACCTCTATGGTACGAATTATCATTCTTACTGACTTCCTTATCTTTATTCTGATCTATAAAATTTCCTCTTCCTCCTCCAGTAAAATTTCTTCCTCTCTAAAATCTTCCACCCCTTCCTCTCTGTCTTTTCTCTTGTCTTTTATTCAACTTCTCTTATGCTTTTAGGGCACTTTGATATGCCTCTTCCACACTCTGCAACTTGATCAAACTAATCTCATTGTGTATAAAGGACCTCAAACCATTCACATATCTAGCTACTTGTTTGATCTCATCCTCTGAATTTCCAGATCTAATATTCAACTTGTAGAACTCCGCAGTATACTCTGTCACACTTGACTCCTGCTTCAAATTTTGCAACTTCCGAAACAAACTGATCTGATAATCTATAGGCATAAACTTTGTCTTTAACTTATTCACCATCTGACCCCATGATCTTATCTTTTCTTTTCCTCTTCTTCGCCTATCTGTTTGCAAATGTTCCCACCAAAGGGATGCATGTCCTTTCAACTTTGTACAAGAAAATTTTACTTTCTTATCTTCACCGGTTCCTTCAAAATAAAAATACTTCTCCATCTTTGTTATCCAATCAAGCAATTCATCTGAATCTAACTTACCATTATAATCCAGTGGATTGAAATGTGGCTTAGTATTTTCTCTAGTTAGGGCTCTTATGAACCTCTCTTCTCCTTGATCTAGGCCAATATTTTCTCTTTCCCTTTCTTCTTGCTCTTCTACCTATTCATCATTCACATCATCAACTGGTCAACCTCTCCTCTAGGTCATTTCAACTGCATCTAATCTGGTAGCAATTCCTCTCAACATATCCATTATAGTTGGGTATGCATTTCCACACACTCCATTTCCTCTACCATTTCTTCTTCATGCCATCTTTACACAAGTCCTCTGCAGTTGCAAGTCAGATCCTCAGTCTACCACCCCACAAAAAATCTTCAACAAGGCTCCAAAAACTCTGGTGATCTCTCACATAACAAACCTGGCTCTGATACCAAGCTGGTGCAGCCATGATAGGAGGTTCCTCAAATATAATAGTCCAAACCATGCAGCAAGAGGCACACAACAAAAGCAACATGGAAATTGGAGGCAAATGCAGATTCAAACATTCTTATTATCAAATATCTCAATTACAATTGGTCGACAACATCCGAGCTTACAGAATCGGCTCATATGCTTGATACAACATACTCAAAATACCATCTTCCTATATGCTCCTTAATGCGAGTGAAATTTTACATATCAGATCCACATTAATCTACTTAATCAACTTCTCTCTATCCTAATGATCTATTACAAGCTTTATATCATATCCGCGGATCTATAATCTTCTACGTCGGGCAAAGATCATTACAATATCCGATGAAATAAAATGTAGCATGCACATGAAATAGGTTGGCCTCAAATTTGAATTTATCCTTAAAAGGTGCATAGGATGAAGTGTGCACCTATAATTAAGGTCAGGGACACTCCACAAAACAATTCAAATCACACCGTCAAGATTTGCAAGTTATGGGAAAGATCCACAAGTGATCAAACTAGCCGTTACGCTTGAAAATTATTCTGATGTTAGTTTAAGAAACTGCAACTAAATCTAGAAGAAATAATTTTCTAGAAAAAGATCCAATCACGCTCAAATTTTGGAATAAGGAAAATGAACATGTCCACGATGAAAACATAGATCCACAAGGTTTGGTGAGCAAATATGATGAATCCACCAACTTGAACTAAACAAGAACAAAAACTAAAAGAAAATATTTTTGGTTGATGCAAGATTTCCAAGAACCAAGGATGCTCCTGCATCACACATTCACATGTCATATATTATTTTCCACACTCTCACTACCTTTTCTTGCTCTCTTACCTCTCTCAAAACTTTGATGATGATCTCATATATATACCTGCATCATGTGTAACTTCAATCAGGTCAGCCTAATTAGAAGTAACACAAAATTAAATGTGTCATCCTCAAAGTATTTTATCCACACTTAGTACCTAAATTCAAAATTCAATTTACGTCAAGATAGGTCAGCATGGACCTAATATAAATCCCACATAAGATAGAGTTTCTCAAATATTCTCCAAAAAAGCATCAAATATGTTAGGTTGGCCCAAAATAGACCTAAACACAAAGTCTTCAAGTGTACATGCAATTTTTCAATCATGGAACCTTAAAACTCAATCTCCCATCAAATTCCCATTCAAAAGACATTTATTAGCTTATCTTCATCATCGCAAAAAAAAAAAATATTCATGAAGAAGTGTAGTATCTCCCACATTGGTACACTATAAAAAAGATAACTGTGATATATAGAGCTACACAATGTCATTCATATCTTTCTCCAGAAACTATATAGAATGTCACAAAAACTTGAATCCTTCTACATCTGATGAACTCAAAACTATAGTTACGATCATAGAAGATTATACCATCATGCGGTGAAGTGTGGACCCAAAAACCGACGCACTGAACCACAAAATTATTAGAGGAAATACTTGGTCAAGTTCCTAATAAACCATACTTTCTAAATCAGCTTGCACTATACATAAGTCACCAAAACTACTTCCACACTATGCTAGGATTACCATAACAATATTGACATCAATGATAACACTGGATCAAACAATGTATGTACACTTCATGCTAATGTTGCCAAACTGCATCATCAATGTCAAACTTCCAACTTCCAACAAAATGCCTATCACAAATGAGAGATCAAAGCAACTCATTTTCTATGCAACCAAGAGAGAAAAGATTGATTCATACAAGCATTTGATATGCTTTCTATATTGAATAATGAATGTGAATTAATGATTACAATCAAGGATCAATCCTTATGAAAGGAAAAAGAAAATCCTAGATGAGGATTTGATTAGATTGTGAAAAGCATCGTAATCTCATGCAATGAGACAACTTAACCTATATTTAGCCCAATCTAATAATTAAAAAATAACTCATAAGTTTAGCTTAAGTGAATAAAGTAATAAGGTACCTAATAATTAATTAATGATTAATTATCAAGTGATTTCCTAATTACTACAACAACCTCCTCAACCTCACAAATTTTATTCATAATTTTGATGGTGATTTGGTGGACTTCACAACACGTGCATGCTTTTGGTTACTTTTTCTTTTGTGTTTGGAAGGTGAGAGGTCAAGTTCTAATGAGCCTTGCCTCTTTGTTGTTTTGTTTTTATGTTTGAGAAAACACAAGCACGCTATAATTCACTCAAATTATATCTTGGATGGGACCAAAAAGTCGTGTGGCTAATTTTTGGTCCCCCATATTTTGCACTTACTCCAAAGACTCAAACATTGAAGGAGTGTGAAGTTGAGAATGTGAAGAAAAGAGAAAAAAGGTAACTGCATGAAAATAAGAAATTGAACTCCATAGATAAAGATGGAGTATCATCTTTATCAACTCAATTAGATCATGAAGCAATGGTTCAATGATGGAAAAGAAGAATTTGGAGAAAAAAAGGAAAAGAATGTAAAAATTACTATAGTGAAGAAATCATTTTAAATTTGAAGGTACACCCTCTTTTCCATCTCAATGTGATATTTAACAAACTCCTCAAAAATCAATTGAATTAATAAATTATGAAACAATCAATTATGATGTTAAACTAGTTGATCAACCTATTGAAAACACAATAAATATACCAAATGTAACGCCCCATCGTGTGAACCCCAAAGGACAATTAAACAATAATCACTGCACAATTTTTTTTTTTTTAAGAGTTAACATAACATACATGTAATACACATTAAGTCATGACATGAATTTCATTTAAGTAGATTCACAAACACATACATCCCTTGGGGTACACAAGGAGTCATTACGCAACTTAGATCCCCACAATGACAATAAAGAATAAAAGCCAAAGATATAATCCATAACAAAGTAAACATTATCAAATGTAACACATACATGATAATCATTGATAAGAAACCATCTGTACATAAATACAACATATGCATGATTAACTCAACACAATGAATAACAACTGCCATGGCCAATATCCACACCGAGTTTAACGTTACATTACAATACAATGTTCTAGAGATACAATGATACAAAAGTGTTTCCAAACATAAATGGAAACCATACACAAGATGCCATGATACAAATGAAAAGATGAATACAAAGTATCATAACTGGCTCCAAGACAAATACAACTCTGGAGTCGCCGCAACAGCACCAATCCGCATCTCTCGATCCTCGACTGGGGACCCAATGGGGTGCTTAGCACGTTCCACCCGACCACGTGGATCCAAAGACCCACCCCCTGTGCTAAGGAGCTGACAAGAAGAGTCCTCAACCAAGAACATCCAAACAGGGAACCACAAGACTCAACAACATACAAAAGTATCATAAAACTCAAGGATTACAAGAGTCAACATAATAACTTAAAGTCATAAATCCCATCACATAAATCAAAGCAATGACCAATAAACAAGTAACCAAAGGATGATCATGAAACACTTCCAAATCAAACTGAATTAATAAACATAATACAATTCCAAATTGCAACTAAACAATACAATAACATCATATCACAGTACCATAAAAGTACAAGGTCATAAATCAAATATCAATGAGATCATACAAGACCACAAAGTACACCAAAGATGTATCAAGGCAATACTCCATAAATCAATATAAGTCCATTCAACCACAATCTAAACCAACTCCCATAACATACTTCCAGAGGAACACAATAAAGTAAAAAAACCTGGGCAACTAGGGGAGAGTGTCATCGCATAGTCCTACATGGGTTGTCTTGTGCTCTTCCTCCCAACTGGAGGTGCCGGTCCCATCTATGGTTGTCATGTGCCCTTCCTCCCAACTGGGGGCGCCGGTCCATAAGGTGACTCATGTGGAGCCGTAGACCTCTCGTGAAGACAAGGTCACGACCTTGCCAACCACGGCCTTCTCAGCCTTCCATTAGCCTACGGAAGCGCTAATGAAGACGAGGCATCCTTTTTCTTTATCTTATAATGATATTACTACCCAACCCTCCTAAGTTAATTATTAGGTTTTCACTTGATTACTAACTCACTCGTGGGTTATCCTGTGCCCTTCCCCTTAAATGGGGCGTCGGCCCCCACGAGGAGCCACTCTCCCTAGAGACCCAACAACATAAAAACCAAGGGTTGTACCGTCATAATTTGAACAAAGAATCACAACATAAAAGCATGCGAGGCATTACCCATCTCGCTAACATGTACAAAATCAGAGTCTCAACAATTCTCGTACAACCCTTTCAAATCCTAATACCAAAACACTTGCCACTTCAAGGGCACATAAAAGAGAGAACATCAACTGACAATCATCTCAAGCCTCTAGAAGCCAAAAAGAATGAAAACCCACAAACAAGGGTAAAATGAAGCAACAAAAGTTTTTCCCCAATAATTCCAACACAAGGATAAAATTTCCCTCAAATATGAGATTAACTCCGAAAAGCCACACAAGGTGAGTTTCATCAAACCCCATCCACAAATCAATCAACTCTAAAACATAAATATGATCCATATATCAACAATGGTGTCACCTCAAATAGGAAAACGCAAAAGAAAATCAACCTTTAATTCAACAAAATCACTTAATAAAACAAAAAGCCACCAACTAGGTATTCCACGGGAGACCTCAATTTTCTCCTCACAAGAGCCCCTTACAGTTGGTAAACAAATGACCTTTGACAAAATCAACAAACATGACAACAAGATTTCCCTCGCCTCTAGAAACCCAAAAACAAATCAAATACTCAAGGACTCATCAACGAGGGTAAAACAAAACAGTAAGAGTTTCCAATCAACTAACAACACAAATTTAAGAAATAGAAATCCTCTCAAAACCCGGGAGTAGCTCAAGAGAAATTCACACCGAGACAACACCATCGAAATTATCCTACACTCACTAACACTTCCAAGGCACCAAATTAAAGAACACCTTAAATACTCAACCACTCACAACTCCACAAAACACTCGCATAATAAACAACAACCAAAAATTCGAATGAGAACAATATTTATTAACCAAATCAATTAACGACTAGAACTAAATAACTTTACAACTTACCCATCTAAATTACACAATTAACTAAAACAATTCATGATAACCATCACAAGTATTCTAAAAGACTTATCCATAAAGAGAACTTACAAATCAACCATTAAATGAATATAAAGGAAGTCAATTTTCAAAAGATTAAAATCCCATTTCACCAATAAACTATCCAATTCAAGAATACCCTAATCAATCTCTAACCATGCCCATACATTTAAATTTCTCCTTTCTTCTATCAACATAATTGAAAACTACTTAATAGTTGGGTAGTTAACTCATTACCATTTCATAACTACTTATGTTCAAAACATTATTTTCACTTTCCTTTCATCATACTAGCTTAACACTCACTTCCAATATTTAAATTAATTGTGAAAACCACTTAAGACCAATTGTTTATACTTTAAAATGATAATAATAACAATACTCTAAATACTTAAACTACATATTAAAACTTACCACCTCAAAATCTTAAATCTATCTAAATAAATTTACACACATAAATACATTTTAAAACCACTACATATTTATATATTTTAATTCTTTTTGAGGAGGGAATGTAAAAAGATAATAGATCTTTTCTAAGAATCCCTAATAGTACAATATCTATACCCTAATCTTTCTTAAAGGAATATATTCCCTTCTCTTAATCATAAGGAGTATGTTAATTAAAAGGTTTTTTTAAGTATTAGAGTGCCTTTTCATGGGGAATATACGTGGCCCCTAAAAGAAAGCTCTTATTATGCTAAATTTGTCTTCCCTATGTTTTTTTTTTTTGTTTTGAAAGGAAAGTAATAACGGTTTTCTAAATTATAAACAAGCAATTAGTAAGATTCCTTACCTAAGTCAAATAACATCACGCCTAAAAGCATACGGTGGAGATCTTTGAAGATTTATTTTAATGTTATTTTGTCCTCAACTTAACCTTCAATCAACACCAAATTCCAAGCAAATAGCATGACAAAGGCATCTCTAAGAAAACAATATTCGCAACTCCAAGAAGAGCAATGCCAGGAGCAATGAAGGCATCGAATTCTATAGGCAACTTTCCAATCGAAAGCAACATGCAGGTATGCTACCATTAAAATCATAAACAAACAAATACTCCAAATACAGTGTACGCATAGACAACCCTAGACACAAATGGTTGATTACAATGGAGATAATGGCAGCATTCAAATCAAATTTTCAACATGTAAAGCCATGACCTTATAGCAACCCCTAATCTAATGGTAAGGCAGCGAAATGATCAAGGAAAGATTCGAATATAAATAGAAAGAATAGCTAGCGAATGAATTGAAAATCCAAGTATGGGATACCATAGAACTATCAAATGTAAACCACCGCTATACTCCTCTCCAAGTTTGTTGCAAGAGAAATTGTTGTAACTGTGACAGGTTGCCAAGTATATTAGAAAGTGAAGATTGGAATTTGGAGATATCGCCATCTACTTGTATTATTATCAAATCCCAAATGTTCTCCCCAAGACTGAAGGGAAGGAGACAGGTGAGGGGAAAATATGTGACTTAAGAATTTATGTTTGGCAGCGAGTTTCCAGAGATGCGCTCAAGTTTGAAGTTTGGGAGTTAAACTTCACCACAATCAAAGGTGAGCTCTCTATTATGTTAGTATATTGACAATATTTATTTTCAAGTGCTGCAACTGCGATAGACTGTCAGCAGAATCAAGCAGGTTATTCAAACCTTTTAACTCCCTATTAAGATTATGTGTTGCAGTTGTGACAGGCTGCTAAAGAAATTAGCCAGAAATTTAAACCTCTAAGCTCCCTATTATGTTCAAGTGTGCGGTTGAATTGTATTTGAGTCATAAATTAGCAATTCAAAATGTCAAAGAGAAATGCAATACATAAGGTGCCAGGTACAGGAGCATCTAAGGGAATGCAATAAATGAAAAAGGAGAATATTGGAAATATGGATCCTTCAATAGGGTTATAGCCAGATCTTGAAATTTAAGAAAGAACCAAAAGGAAAATACCAGATCTAACCTAGGTGTACTAACATAAAACAGATTTTAACAAGACTAGATTGTGCAAATTGAATATCGTACCGGTTTAGGCCTGAACGAGAGAGATGTTGCTACATGCATCATGGCTGAAGAAGCTGCCATGCTCACCTTCTTCCCAAGAAAATTCCCCATAATCTCCCTCTGCTAATTCTTTTCTAGCGGAAAACAATCCCCGTATTTCCTTTCTAGTTTCTGGCATAAGAGAAGAATGGACCAACCCGGGTAGAGAAGATCCCCCCCCAGATTTGTCTCTTGAATTCTAATTTATGAGTTTCAATGATTGAAATCTCTGCCTGGAAGGTGATGAGACAGAGGAAGATAAAGTGTATACCAACTTTTCCAGCTTTTCTTGTTTTAAAACACTTCAGCTTCCTATCCATTTAAATTTCTTATTATAATAATTATCTTTTCAAGATTATTTTGTTCATAATTATTATTAACTTCAATTTAACACAACAATTTAAATCAATTTATCTAATAATATCACTTTTACTTTTAACGAATTAGTTTAATTTGATCATTTGTTTTAAATCATTTGATTTAATTTAATTGATTATTATTTTAATTTATAATTATATTTTTAAATAACCTTGCAAATCACTTATGATTTAATTAATTATTTAAACATGACTACTAACATATGATATTTTTCACACAATCAAATGACACAGTAATCAATGAAGCACACACAAATACTCACACAAAAGCCCAGAACAACTGATACGGAGGAGCACTACACCAAAGTTTGAAGATGAATAAAATTTGTGTAATGAAGCAATTCTTCATTAAGAATGCCTTCTAGAACTTTGCATAAAAAAAATGTAATTTTTAATTAAAATTGATGAGAACATATTAAAAGCAATGATTTTTAAGATTCACAAAAGTAATTATAGAATAAATTTAATAAAATATGAAAATATTTTTTGAAAACTTAAATTAAATAGGAAACTGTCAATTATTTGTTGAAAGGATCTAAGAAATATTAATTTTAAACCCATCATGAATATTTTTGGCCTAAGAACATTAAATTAACACTAAAATATCTATTGTTAAAAGCCTAATCAATGCATAGAAAGAGTGGGTTTGACTTCATACACCAAATATAATAATGTTACACCACATGTAATTACATCAACTATAGTAAGTAATCAAACAAAAAAATATTGCATAAGAAATGATGCAGGAGCATCCAGTGGTGTAGAGAAATCTTGCATCAGCCAAAAAAAAATATATATTTATTTTATTTAGTTGTTTTGAGTCTAATGATGGCACTTAAGGGGTGTAAGGCAGCCAAGCATCAAAAATAGCAAAAAAGAGCACTTACTATTTTTAGTAAGTCAGCCTAAATGGGCTCATATGGACCTAAAAATTTACCCCAAGGAGTATAACTAAAAAGCATTTCCAGTCGTGAAAGAATCACCTCATCACCTTGCATGGTTTAGGAGATATTAAAGTTTTTGTCCTAAGAAATTTCTCCAATGCAGCTTCAATTTCATATATGAAGACTTTAGAGGCCTTGAAACAGCTCAAAAAGTTGACGAACCAACCTATGGTGGGTTCACATGTTGTAGAATTCTTCAAGAGCTTTCCAACAATATGCAATAATAGCAAATCAGACACCTAGATCAAAATTTATGGCCTTCTAAAAAGTAAATTTCATTAAAATTTCTTCCTAGGCCAAAAATCAAATGGCGGGACTTTTGGTACCAAAATAAAAGGGAAAGTTGAACTTTCTAAAACATTCTAGAGTGGTTATTGGGTAAAATAAAAAAGGGTTAAGTGGGGGTTGTAGAAGGTGGCTCCAGTAGTGCAGATTGTAGCTTCAAATAATATATTTTATTTTCAGAGTTGATTTTGTTGTAATGAATCAAGCCCATGAGGTTGTAGCATGTAAGTTTTGAATTTGTAATTTCATTATCTAAAAATAATTGAAAGTTGGTTTTTTTTTGTCTCCCATCTTTTCTGTTGGTATCTATTGTTGTGAATTGTGTGGTTTCAGCGGCTTGGCCCTCATCAAGTGGTATCAGAGCAAGATTTCTTGAGCTTGTGACAAAGCACCAAATGTGAGGTAGTTGCAACAGGACCTATGAGTGTGGGTTGAGTTCAAGATGCCACCAAGACTTTCCCAACATGGCAGAGGTAGAGGTCGAGGTGGTGGAGGAAGAGATCCACCTAGAGATGAAATCAGATCCCTTAGAAGGAAATTAGAAACCTTGCAGAAAGAGGTTTGAAGAAGAGATACGTAACAAGATAGAGATGAAAGTGAAGATGAAATATTAGAAGAGGAAATGGAAGAGGAAGAGTAGGATCCAATGGATCCTAGAGAAAGAAGATTTCTGCGAGCTATCTCAAGCATTGGGAAGAGACCTAAAATGGAGGTTTCAATTTTTAGTGGAAGTCTAAATCCTGAAGAATTGATCGATTGGATCAATGACATGGAGGAATTTGTTGGGATTGAGGAGACTGAATATCCTCACAAAGTGAGGTTTGCAAAGACAAAATTGAAAGGTCATGCTAGTGTATGGTGGAAAGAGGTCCAGTTAAAAGAGGAAGGCAAGGGAAAGATAAAATTTCTAGATGGGACATAATGGTGTCAAAATTGAAGAAACAATTTATTCCACTCAATTATGAATTGGAGCTGCTCAAGAAGATGCAGAGCTTGACGCAAGGAACAAGGATAGTGAAAGAATACGCAAAGGAATTTCACAAGGCCCTAATTTGAACAGGACATTCTGAGGTGAATAAAGAGGAAGTCACTCATTATATTAATGGGTTTAAGCCAAGCATACAGGAAGAATTGGTACTGGTAAGAATGACCACCATTGAGGACGCTTATCAGTTTTCTCTAAAGGTTGAACAATGGTTGAACAAGAGGTTTGAGAACAAAAAGTGAGGTGGAGGCCATGGAGGAAAGACTAGTGAATGGTCATATGGAGATCGAAATGAAGATCAAAAGAAGGGTGAAGGCTCAAGTAGCAGCTAGAACCAAAAGGGAGATAACACCTACCATCCTCGTGATCAAAATAATAGAGACCAAAGAGTAAGAGGAAGACTTGGATGAGGACTAGGAAGAGTAGGCTTTCATGGAACTTGTTTCCAATGTAGAGAATAAGGACATAGAGCCTATGAGTGTCCTCAACATCAAGGAAGGAAAAATAGAAGACCTGAGGGTAATGCACAAGTTGTACATGTAAATGAAGATGTTGAGTCTTCACATTCTGAGGATGTAGAAAGAGGAGAGGTTCTTGTTACTAGAAGAGCCTTGTTGAATGAGGAGAAGGAACCAACTCAAAGGAATAATTTGTTTCACACCAGATTAAGTGTGAAGGTAAGGTTTGCAATATTATTATTGATGGAGGTAGTATTGATAACCATATTTTAGAAGAAATGGTTAGTAAGTTACAATTGGAGAGAAGAAGGCATCTGAACCCATACTGGATTGCTTGGTTTCATAAGGACCATAAAGCCTTGGTAAATGAACAATGTTTGGTAAAGTTCAAGATTGGAAATTACCATGATGAGGTATTGTGTGATATTATAACTATGGTTGTTTGTCATATGTTGTTAGGTAGACTGTGGTAGTTTGATCGGTGAGCAATACATGATGGACATGGTAACACCTATTCTTTGACAAAGGATGGGGTTCACCATAATTTGAAGCCCTTGAAAGAGGTAGAAGAAAAGGTATGCAGTAATGCAAGAATTTGTTTGATTGATCGAAGAAAGTTCCTAGAAGGTATGAGGCATGAGCATATGTGTTTTGCATTGATCCCTAGAATTGACAAAGAAGATACTACTGAGGTACCTGTAGAGGTTTTAGATTTGTTGAATGAGTTTCAAGCTATTATTTTTGATAACGTACCTAAAGGTTTTCCTCTAGTAAGAAAGATTAGTCATCAGATGGACTTGATTCTTGGAGCCAGTTTGTCGAATAAGGCAACTCATCATATGACTCCAGTAGAGAGTGAAGAGTTGAACAAACAAGTGCAAGAGTTATTGCAAAAGGGATTGATTAGAGAAATTTTGAGTCCATGTACAGTACATGTAGTACTAGTACCAAAGAAGGATGGGGAATGGCAAATGTGTATAGATTCTAGAGCCATCAACAAGATCACCATCAAGTATAGATTTCCCTTGTTGAGAATGGATGACATTATGGATTGTTTGAGTGGAGCTAAGTACTTCACAAAGATAGAGAAGAGTGGATATCACCATATCTGGATTAGAGAAGGAGATGAATGGAAGACAACCTTTAAAACCAAGGAGGGCTTGTACGAGTGGTTAGTGATGCCTTTTGGGCTAACCAATGCATCGAGCACATTTATGTGGCTTATGAATGAGGTATTGAAAGAATTTTTTGGAAAATTTGTTATTGTTTATTTGGATGATATTTTGATTTTAAATAAGAAATTGGAGGATAACTTGATGCATATCTGAAGAGTTTTTGAGAAGCTAATGGAGAAGTTGTTGATTAATTTGAAGAAATGTTGTTTTGTGAAGAGAGTTGGTGTATTTGGGATTTTTTGTCTTAGCAAAGGGTCTTAAAATGGATCTAGAGAAGGTGAGAGCTATCATTGAATGGCCTACCATGGGGAATGTTACAGTGATAAGATCATTTCATGATCTAGCAAGTTTTTACAAAAAAATTATTAAGAATTTCAATAGTATTTGTGCACCTCTAATTGAAGTGATGAGAGGGGATAGAAAAGAGTTTATGTGGACTACAGGAGTAGCCAAAATTTTTGATATATTAAAGAAGAAAGTTGTAAAGCAGTTTGTTTTGGCACTTCCATATTTCAATAAGGTCTTTCAGGTAGATTGTGATGCTAGTGGCACTGCCATAGGACATATTTTGAGTCAAGAAGGTAAGCCTATTACCTATTTTAGTGAAAATTTGAATGATGCTAAGAAGAAACATTCTATCTATGATCAGGAGTTTTATGTTATCATTTAGGCTTTGAAGAAATGGAGATGACTATTTTTTGCCAAAAGAATTTATTTTATATACTAATCACCAGGTTTTGCAGTATCTCAATAGTCAAGGAAAGTTAAATCAAAGGCACTTAAAGTGGGTTGAGTTTTTGTAGAGTTATACATTTTTTTTGAAGCAAAAGAGTGGAAAATCAAATAGAGTTGTAGATGCCTTGAGTAGAAGGAAAAATTTGTTGATAGAAATGAATATAGAGGTTGTTGGGTTCAATGAACCCAAGAGTTTGTATCCTAAAGATCCAGACTTTGCAGAAGCTTGGAAGGCTTGTTTGGAACTTGTTACATTAAATAGGATGAGATGGTTAGATTTCTTAATCCAAGATGGGATGTTGTGTAGAGGAAGCCAATTGTGTATTCCAAGGAGTCCTATGAGAGAGAATCTAATCAAGGAGAAGCATAGTGGAGGATTGGCTGGACATTTTGGTCAAGATAAGACCATTGCTCTTGTCAGTGAAGATTATTATTGGCCATAGTTACAACAAGATGTGAAGAATTTTGTACAAAGTTACAGAGTATGTCAAATGGTGAAAGGAACAAGTCAGAATATTGGATTGTATTAGCCATTAACTGTACCTAAGAGGCCATAGGAGGATATTAGCATGGATTTTGTTCTTGGCTTACCAATTACATAGGGAGGGAATGATTCTATATTTGTGGTGGTGGATAGATTTTCAAAGATGACACATTTCATTCTATGTCATAAGACTATATATGTTGTTCATGTTGTAGAGTTGTTTTCAGAGAGACAGTGAGACTACATGGTCTACCAAAGAGTATAGTTTTAGATAGAGATACCAATTTTTTTAGTTATTTTTGGAGGACATTATGGAAGAATTAGAAGATAGATTTGAAGTTCAGTTCTACACACCATCCACAGACTGATGGACAAACAGAGGTGGTGAATAGGAGTTTGGGTAACCTGCTAAGATGCTTAGTGGGAGATAAGCCTAAGGGATGGGATTTGATTAGACCATAGGTAGAATTTTCTTATAATAATTTTGTCAACAGGAGCACTAGTAAATCACTATTCTAGATTGTGTATGGGAGTAGTATAAGAACTACTTTTGAACTAAGAAAGATGGATAAGGGGGAGAAGAGTAGTGTTGAGGTTGAAGATTTTGTTGAGTGCCTAAAGAATTTGCATGAAGAGGTGAACAAACATATCAATAAGATGAACTCACAATATAAGGCTCGGGCAAATCAAAAAACGAGTTATAAGGAGTTTCAAGTAGGAGATGAAGTCATGGTTCATTTGTAAAAGGAAAGGTTTCCAGTTGGTACATACAAGAAGTTAAAGATGAAGAAGTTTGGACCATGCAAGATCTTGAAGAAGCATGATTCAGGAAATACTTATGAGGTAGAGTTTCCTAGTGAAATAAATAGTTCTCATGTGTTCAACATTGTTGATTTCATAGAGTATCATGAAGGTGGTATAGAGGAGGGGCTGATAAAAGAATAGTGAAAAGTTCCACCACCTACTTCAGAGAAGGAAGAGATAGAAGAAATCTTGGATAGTCATGTGGGTAGAAGCACAAGAAACGGGAAATATGGAGAGTACTTGGTGAAATGGAGAGGAAGGATTGTTGAAGATTCATCATGGCTGTTTGAGGCTTAAGTTAACTATTTTGGTTTCCCTCTAACTCTTGAGAAGTGGCAAGGTCACTTTTCAAATTACCCTCAGTGTCTGATGCAAGAGCATCTAGCAGTGTAAGGCAATCTTGCATCACCCAAAAATAATTTTTTTCTTTATTTTTTTAGTTGTTTTGAGTCCCGTGATGGTACTTAAGGGGTGTAAGGAAGTCAAGCATAAAAAATGGCATAAAAATGGTACTTACTATTTTTAGTAATTCAGTCTAAACGAGATCGTATGGACCTAAAAATTTACCCCAAGGAGTAGAACTGAAAAATATTTATGGTCGTGAAAGAATCACCTCAATACCCTACATGGTTTGGGAGATATTAATTTTTCCGTCCTGAGAAATTTCTCCAATGCAACTTCAATTTTAGATATGAAGACTTTAGAGGCCTTGAAACAACTCAAAAATTTAACGAACCAACCTACAATGGGCTCATGTGTTGTAGATCTCTTTGAGGGCTTTCCAATGATATGCAATAATAGCAAATCAGACACCCAGATCAAAAGTTATGGCCTCACAAAGTTGCCCCTCTAAAAATTGAATTTCATTAAAATTTCTTCCTAGGCCAAAAATCAAATGGCGAGACTTTTGGCACCAAAACAAAAGGGAAAGTTGAACTTTCTAGAACATTCTAGGGTGGTTATTGGGTAAAATAAAAAGGGTTAAGTGGGGGTTGTAGAAGGTGGCTCCAATAGTGCATATTGCGGCTCCAAATAATATATTTTCTTTTCAGAGTTGATTTTGTTGTAATGAATCAAGCCCATGAGGTTGTAGCATGTATGTTTTGAATATGTAATTTCATCATCTGAAAATAATTGAAAGTGGGTTATTTTTCTATCTTGCATCTTATGTGTTGGTATCTATTGTTTGAATTGTGTGGTTTTGGCAACTTCGCCCTCATCAAGAAAGAAAAATTCAAGCACTAAAAATAAGTAGAAAAACACTAATGAAAGTCATTGAGAGATGTAAAAGAGCTGAGGACCCAAATAACAATGAACTACTTTAGTAAACTCCAATATAAATTCATAGTTGAATCTTTCAAATCTTTATAAAAGAATTTTGTAAAAAAAACACATGAGTATCACCTAATCAAAGAGATGTAAAAAGGAGAATTGGTTGTCAAAATCATGAACCGCATCGAAATAATTTGTTGAGATGCATCCTCAAATAAAAATTAGTCAAAGACATTTTGAAATAGTAAAACTCTTTTATGTCAAAATAAATCACACATACACAACTTTTTGTAGAGTCCACATTGAATATTTTAATTATTATAATATTTTTTAACAAATATGTGTATCTTTGCATACTAATGATTTTTTTGTAGGAGTGTGTAATAGAATCTCCACCTAGAATGGAAGATGTTTAATTTCAATCATTTTATGTGAAACAGTAGTTATATTTGGGCCCATTTACACATATTTTTATCACTTACATTTGGTCTAATTTAGCACACATTTACATTATTAAAGAAAGATAATTTTTTAATCTTATGTGGTATACAATTCATGTATATGTTAGTTTCTATTATGTGTTGTGTATATTCTTATCTTGATTTTTATTTGTGTTTATTCTTGTTAATGATATCCTTGTTTGATTAGTTATGTATTTTTTGTTTCATGATTGATTATAAAGTTGATTCTACATAAGAAGGTTATCATATTATGCCTAGGTACTATGAATACATGTATTATAGGATGCATGTTATTATGTACCTTCAGTTGCTTTGATTTAATTATAACATACAAAATTAAAGAGTAATTTTTCTCGTATTATGTGAAGTGTTGCATATGGTTTTTTGTTGAAAGGCGCAAGATAACTGAGAGGGGGGGTGAATTAGTTGTCACCAAACTCAATCTCAAATCTCAAAAAAATGTCAACTTCAAATCCACTTAGTTCTATTATTAAGTATGAACATGAAATGCAGATAACAAAAAGCAATATCAACACAGAAAACACTAGATTTATGTGGAAAACCCAATAAGGGAAAAACCATGGTGAGGATTAGCTCACAATATAAAGTAATTCCAAAACTGATTACAAAGAGGCTTACTACTAGAGGGATCACTGCCCAGAAAGGACTCACTGTCTGGATACAAGGCTCACTACCTACAAATAGGACTCATTGTCCAAAAGGAGGCTCACTACCTATAGATACAAAAGATAACAAAAAAAATCGACCATGTAACAGATTACACACATCCACAACCTTGATCAGAGGAATTGCAAACACTATTAGCTCACTACTTTCAGGAATCTAACACATTAAATTACTACTACCTCAATTCAATTTCATACACTCTACTTCTTACACTTGTGGCATACTTGATCGATTGATTCAAAACAACTCAACTTGTCATATATTTATACCATCTTCAACCTTAGAAACTTTCTCGAAGTTCAGCTACACACGCTTCAATTACAAATTCAAATTAGGTCGGCAACTCAACATTCCAGTGGTGGAAGAGAATGAGAGTATACCAAACCAACACTTAAACAAGACCGAAAACAACATCTCAGATCAATCACACACTTCCTTAATTAACATTTATCCTTCATATGAAGTGTAAACACCAGGTCGGCCAAACCTAATGAAAACACAAATGAACTTTGAAGTACATGCTTCTGCAATGAGAAGATAACATGCAGACCACATAACACACTTCACCATGCAATAGAACACATCTCATATGCCTTCAGACTCATCCTTAGAAAATGCAACAACCTTCAACCACAAAACACTCTCCATTAATCCATTCGGACTGTAAAGAAACACACAGGAACTTTGAAACTCAACTTTCAAAGCACCAAACCATGAACACCTTTGTTGAAACAAAGATAACACCTTAACAAGCCTTCTACCAGATCTACAAGACCTAAAGTAAACCAACAGAGGACTACGGAGCAGAAAAATTTCTCCCAGTCCATAGACAAACAACTCTGCCAAACCAGTTCACACATCGGTGAACACAACTTTCACTCTCCATCAAACCAAAAGCCAAAAATTAGGATATACCACCAATAGATGCCCATAAACAACACTTTAGATCCACACAAGCATAGGATCAACACAAAAGAAATGTGGAGCACAAACCGAAGCACATTTTGAACACATACAACTTTTTCTTCACTCAGCACACCTACAACACCACAAAGATTGCTCCATGTACTCACAACATCTCAACAATATCTCAACTATACATGCACAACCTACAACATCCTGTGAAGTGTTGACATCAATGACAACATTAATGACAACACCACCAAACTTAATCATACTTGCAACAATCTCCCCCTTTGTCAATGATGGAAACACATGATGTGAAAAACCATCAAAGACAACACTCTCATTTATTTTCTAGATTAGACAACCTACACAACATTCTTGCACTCTCAATACTCTGTCCCTTTTTCTTTTATTATTTTTCACATGACTCTCTCCCCCTTTGAAATTAATGGAAAAGAAAAAACTCAGATCACTCCCCCTTAGGAGTGCACCCACACAACTCATATTGCAACAATGAAACTTTCTACTCCCCCAACGAAGTAGACCCATTCATCAATCTAGACAAATGAAGAATCTATAAATCCACTGGATTGATGCACCTCCATGTGCACCTAGTTCAAAGAATGAGGGCCGATGACCCCCAACTTCTCCTTGAGATACTCAAAAGTATGCTTCAGAAGAGCCTTAGTAAATAAATCTACAATTTGACCCTTTGTAGACACATACTCCAGCCTGACTTCATTTTCTAACACTTTTTCCCTCAAGAAATGATATCTGATAGATATATGTTTTTTCCTTAAATGCATTATTGGATTCTTGGAAATGTTTATAGCACTTGTATTATCACAAAATATAGGTATAGGCTCATCACATATCACTCCTATGTCTTTCAATATTTGCTTCATCCACAAAAATCGTGTGCAACAAGATGTTGCAACAATATACTCTACTTCTGCAATGGATAAAGAAATTGAATCATATTTCTTGCTAAGCCATGAAACCAATCTTCCTCCATGAAAGAATGCATCACCACTTTTACTCTTTCGATCATCTACACAACCATCCCAATCTACATTAGTGTAAGCACTCAAAGTAAAATCAATATCCTTAGGATACCACAAGACATAATCTGGAGTGCCCTTAAGATATCTAAATATCCTCTTCACAACTATAACATGTGCTTCTTTTAGTTCTTGAAATCTAGCAACCAAACATATTGCATGCATGATATCTAGTCTAGTAGAAGTAAGATACAATAGTCCACCAATCATGGATCTATACATTCTTTGATCAACTTTAGCAGATTCATCATTTTTACTCAGCTTGCATCTAGTCACCATAGGGGTACTAACCGGTTTGGATTCATCCATTCCAAAATTCTTCAAAAACTCTTTAACATGCTTATATTGTGAAATGAATATCCCTTATCAGTTTGATTTACTTGAAGAACAAGAAAGAAATTCAACTCACCAATCATAGACATTTCAAATTATTTTTGCATCTCCTCTACAAATGTCTTACACATACCTTCATTTCCTCCAAAAATGATATCATCCACATACACAACTACTATCAACATTTTGTTTCCTTCAACTTTGAAATTACTATCTGCAGAGCCCTTGTTGAATCCTTGTTGTGTCAAATATATGTCCAATCTTGCATACCATGCTCTGGGAGCCTATTTGAGTCCATACAATGCCTTTTTCAACTTGTAGACCATATCTAGTTTATCTGATAACTGAAATCCCCCTAGTTGTTCCATGTACACCTCTTCTTCCAATTCTCCATTCAAGAATGTAGACTTGACATCCATTTCATATACCTTGAAATCTTTATGAGTAGAAAAATCCAAGAGCATCTGAATGGCCTCCATTCTTGCTACTGGGGAAAATGTCTCCTCAAAGTCTATGCCTTCAACTTGTGAATAACCTTTGGATACAAGTCTTGCTTTGTTTCTCACTACTTCACCATTCTCATTCAACTTATTCTTGAATACCCACTTTGACCCAATCACATTCTTGTTTACTGGTCCAAGACCTAGTTCCCATGTCTAATTCTTCTCTATCTGCTACAACTCTTCTTTCATTGCTCTTACCCAACTCTTATCTTTGCATGCTCCACACATATAATTAGGTTCTATCTTTGAAAGTAAACACATATTTACCTCACTTTCTATCACTTTTCTTCTTATCTTTACACCTTCACTCTTATCTCCAATTATTTGTTCTTCCGGATGATTCTTCTTTACATACTTAGAAGTCTTAGGAGCAGGTTCTAGAATGTATTCTTCTTCTTTAATATGTTCTTCTTCTTCTTCCTTATTCTCTTCTAGTACTAATCCATAGATAGGCTCATCTAGTTCAACTTCACTTATCTTAACTAGTCTATGCATGTCTTCATCAACCTTCACATTTGCACTTACAATTATCTTCCTCAATCTTTTATTGAAGCATTTGTAAGCTTTGCTACTAGTTGAATACCCAAGGAAAATACCTTCATCACATCTAGCATGAAATGTAGTAACCAGAGTACCTTCCATGTAGTGTCCCTCCAGTTTAGACATACTGTTTAGTTTGATTCTGCTTGTTAGATGCTTAGTTCATTGTGATACTATGTTGTTTCATTTCAGAGCTGATTCTGGATACTATGTTGTTTTGATTTTTGTGGATGATACATTGACATCATGGTTATTTGGTTATGTTGGTTTGATGATACTGTGATAGATTCATTCATGATATGGCTTACTGGTTATGATTATTGCTTATGTTATCATGTTGATATGATTGTATATGATTGATCTTGCTCGTTTGTGTCGGTGGATAAGACAGTGTAGCATTACTCATTCGTGAGTACCTTGCTACGCTGCAATTCTTATTCACGGTGTGTTTTCTAAGATGAGTTTATATATACATGTTTTAACCTTGATGTTTTCCTGCAGACACAGGTACCGGGTAATAGCTCCACTTGCTTGTTAGGTCTGAGCGTACCCTAATTCATTATAAATATGTTGTCGAAGGTATTGACAGGTCCTTTTAAACCTTCGTTCGTTTTCGAACGAGTATCTCTGTGTTACCCCGTGTAGCCCAGTTTGTCTTGTCATGTTCAAATATATATTGTTTTGTGTTTGCGAATATAATATTTAATTATATTAAAATGTTTATTAATGTTTTAACCAACGTTAATGATTTAATTTATTAAGTTAAATTAAATAAGTTATTTCTTTGTAATGTTTTAATTAAAATAATATTATTGTTGTCTTAATTGTGCAAATTGAATTGTGTGAAATAGATATTTTTAAATCAAGATATTTTCGACAAGATAAGAATCTCTGATTGTCAGTTAAGGTTTGTTCTGATATTTTAAAGAATGAGTTGAACTGAATGAGTTATTTACAATGTGAATTGAACTATCAGTTAAAATTGAATGATTGAAATCTTTATTGCATGAATTAATATCAAAAAAATTGGGGAATTGTGCATTCACGGGAAGATTTCTTACGGCAGCAGTTTTTAGCAGTTTTGGATTCACGGCAATTGTTTTCAGAAGAATTTTTCTTTAAGATTTTGTTCACAAGCGTGTTTTGAAGTTGGCTTGATTGGAATTTCGCTGTCAAAGTCTGGAAAATTAATAGAGGAATTAGCAAAAGGTTTCAGAATTCGTTTCAGCTCGATTTTCCAGATTAACCAGGTTTTCTTCTTTTTAAGTTTCTGTAAAATTTCTTCAATGAACGTTGTGGAAAAATTATAGTTTGCCAAACCTGCATATAGAACAGAAAAATTGTTAGAATTAAGTGATCAGGTGTGATTGAAATATAGTTAAAATAAGATGCTAAGTATTCAAGGAAATAGAATTTAGCATATAGTCTTAGAACTGAAAACGGATTTTGATATCTTCTGAATATCCATTGTTTTATTGAAATGTCTGATCTAGAATGAAGAACGAAATCTAGGAATAATTCTAAGTTTGATATCTTGAAAAAAATTAGACAACACAATTTGGGGGTTGAATCTCTGAGTTCATCATTGTCGTCTCTTTTATTTCTTCCTTTTCTCCAAACTAGTAATTATGATCTCCCTGGTAATGGCGCTGCCTTTATGAGATTGAAATCTTAAGTTCATGAACTCATTTGGTTATTTAGGAAATGTTCTAGAATGTATTTTTCTATGTTTTGTACACCCCTTTTCCCCAAATTTGTGCCATAAGTAAATTTATATATATAAATATCATTTGTAATCACCAGTCGCTTAAGTCTCTTTCATACACCCTTACTTTGTTTCTTTCTAAATGATGTCGTATGAATCTGATAATATACTATGACTTATAAAGTTTTATCTCTGTAGATTACGTCTGAAACTTTTGAATAATCTTGGGTATTGGTATATCCATAATCTTAAACCTGTAGATCACTACTTTACAATCTTGTTGTAACCTGACTTTAAGATCTACGCACAGCCTTTACCTAACACATGGTAACTACAAAATAAACATCTTTTGTTGCTTAACCTATTTCCTCACATAAATGGCGTTGTATTTTAGCAGGGCGTAAGATATTTAAAATACTCCTGAGAATATTACCTTGATACGTCCTTACTAAATGTTACCAGATTGTTTCTTAATCGCCATTCTAATGATGAATATAGAGAAAGATAGCACTGCATTGCTTCTAGTATCTTTGATTAACTTTTGATTTGTAAATTTCAATAATTATTGGTATTTGAGAATTTTTGTCAAACAACTTGCTGAGTTAAGCGTCGGTTGTCATTCTTCCTTTCTGATCTTATTTAAGTTTACCAGTAATTATTCCTGATGACCATGTGCATGGAGCGCAAGGAATATTTCAAGATTTATGTGTTCATATCGCATCTTTCTTGTAATACCCAATTCTTGTTTATCTATTTTTATGAAATATGTGCTAATGGTAGTATAATATTTATGCATGCGTCCTGAAGATTACCCACAGTTTTGATTTCGTTTTTTTTGTTTTTGTCTGAAAACTATTAATCTATGCCTAGTACGAACTCTCTCTCTGCATGTAATAGTCGGGGAAAGTCTCTTGAATAGATAATTGTCTGAAAGATTCTTACTGAATGTAAATATTAGTTAAGTGGAGTCCATAAAGACAAAGAAAAGATATTTAAGATTTTAAGATTTATGTATATTAAATATTTGTAATAACAGTGCGTTGAGTTGTATATATTAAGTGATTGAATTACCTTTATATAAAGATTATACTTTACCTTTATTAAAATGTAATTAAATACTTTATTTTAAATTGTATGAAGTATATATATTAATATTCTTAGTTTGTTTATTAAGAATTTTCAATTCCTTAAGTTAAGTTAATTGAAAATTATTAGATGTATATATATTATAATGTGGATGATGATATCTTCATTTTATTAAAAGCTTGAGAAGTGAATTTGTGATGATAAGATTTTAAATTTTCCAATTTATGAAGATTAAAAATATGAATTGCGGAGTTGTGTTCTAGCTATAAATGAGTGTATTTACATTATGTTATAGAGGTGTGTTTTATTTTATCTACACCGAGACTAGAAAAGTGAATATCAAATCGACAAGTTTATTACACTCTTATTTTGTTGTTTTATTTATCATGTTTGTTTTCTTGGGGGTATAGCATTTATATTTTATTGTTGACCTAATAGACTTCTTGGAGGCTAAGGTTTGTTCCTAGTGGAAGATGTAAACCTTTGTGGTTGTGAATTTTATGCTTGATAGATACCCTTGATCTTTATGTCTAGTCATGTTATAGTGAGAGTGGCTTGCATTAGGGGCCGAAATCCTATAGTGACTGTCTGGGTAACCTAACGTAGGTGTGTTAATTAAGTGATAACCTAACTAATATATTAGGGGTTGGGTAGTTCTAAACACTAAATCAGATAATGGTATGCCTCGCCTACTTCTTAACGCTCTTTTAGGTTGAGAAAAGGCTGAGAAGGCCTGGAATGGAAAGTCGTCATCTTGTCCTCTTGAAAGATGTAACGACACCGCATTAGTCTGCTTAGGGGCCGGGAATCGATAGAGGCTACCAGGGTAACTCTTGGAGAGGGCCGATAGTCTAGGAAGATTCACCAGGGTAACCTATCCCGACAATGTGATGACACTCTCTTAGTCTATATCATGATGGTGTTTCCTTTTGTTGAGATTTCAATTTAATGTAGCTTGATACTGAGATTTTATCCATTTTGTTTTGTAAACGTTATGTCGTAATGTGAATTGTAAACCCCGTAAATGTAATGTTATGTCTTCTTTGTTTGTGGACCTATCAATTATCTCCTAGCATAGAGGGAGTGGACCTTTGGGTTCCACATGGTTGGGAGGAAACCATGCTAAACCTTTCTTAGAACTTTCTTGCAGCTGATCCTATGCTTGCAGTAGGTTCCAGTTACTACTTTGTTCGTGACTGTTGATGCAGAGCTTGTTCATGGATATTGTATCAGATGTCAGATGAACACTATATGTTTTGTAAATTTATCTCTTGTATAAGAGTGTATTGATTGTACCACCTTTGATATATGGAGATTCTTTGAAATCTCGCTTTATGTAAAATGGTCATTTGGGATATTTGATTGTATGTAGTTTTATAAACTGGATCTTACATGAAATCAAATTTGTACTTTTGTTGATGATCAATGTGTTGAGTTTATTTATTAAGTTTATGTAACAACGTCTTGGAAACTTTATTGCAATTGTGTAATTAATTATCTTTTAAAATAAAAATTATTCAGTTAACTTTGCTTTTTACACTTTGTTATAATGTAACTAAGGCGGGGCGTTACAGATTGGTATCAGAGCCAAGTTCTAACACTGGGTGCTCTAGTTTAATGAGCCCATTAGGTTGATTAGGATGTTAGATTTGGTTGATGTGTTTTCTCTGTTTGCTTTGTTTGTCTTATAACAAGACTTGTCTTGGTTTGTGTGTAGGATCATGCCTAGGCGTCGTGTTAGAGGTCGTGGTCGAGGCCGAGGTGGTGGCCGTGGGCCAAACCGCCAGGTTACTCCCCCTCTGAGCCCTCATCAGAGTGATCAGGCAGAACATTTGGGTCCGCAGTTGGAATAGGGTAATGAGGCACAGATTCTGGAATAGTCAGAGGTAGAGGGGTCACAGTTACGCCCTTTACTAGAGGAGGTCCTAGCTCGACTTGGACCTAGACAGGAAGTGGAACAGGAAGTGAATAGAGAACGTGATAGATCTCCGAGGAGAGTTGATGATTCAGTGCAGCAGGATGCCATTATTGCGGGTCACATGTGAGATTTGTTGAGGGAACGCCCTCCTACATTTGATGGATCTGGTGGTGGTTTAGAGGTAGAGACTTGGTTGCTTGATTTGGGATGATGCTTTTCAATGCATCCTTATGGCAGCAATACTCGTGCTCGTTGCGCCATAATGCATCTTAGAGGCTTTGCCTCTACTTGGTGGCGATTGGAGGAGCAGAAGCTCCATCTAGAGATTGGTGCAGTCTCATGGGATATGTTCCTGGAGAGATTCAGAGCACGTTTCCTGTCTGAGCATTGGAGGCAGCGACGTGCGGATGAGTTTCATGATCTTCGTCAGATGGCTATGTCCGTGGAACAGTTTGAGCGCAGGTTTTATGAGCTCAAGCAATATGTAGGGATTGTGGACGATGAGTCAATGTTGGTGTAGCACTTCATCAGGGGCTTAAACTCCTGTATTAGCGGTGGAGTCAGAGTCTTTGAGCCGAAGACTATGGAGGTTGCTGTGGAGAAGGCACGAATAGTGGAAGAGAACCTTGCTATGGCATTGGGTGGACACACTGGAGTACAGATAGGCAGTGCTCCTGTTTTAGGTTTTGGTCAGCGTGGTGGTTAGTTTCAGACAGGTGGTTCCTCTAGGAATCAACAAGCACCCATTAAGAGTGGACAACAACAACAACGTAATCAACAAAAGAATAAGAATACACAATCTCAACAGGGTAACAATTCTCGATCTCAACATAGTGGTGGTTGGATTCAAAGAGAGAGAGATCAGAGTTGGCAACAAGTTCAACATGATCGTTTCAATCAACCAGCACATATTTCTCAGTCTGTGGTTAGTGGAGGTAGTTTTCCATGGTCTAGTGTACCTCCAGGAGATAGAGGATTTGGGAGGAGTATAGAATGTTTCACTTGTGGTCAACAAGGTCACATTTCTCGTCAATGTCCTCAAAAAGGCACTTTTGGGTTTAGTCAAAGACCGGTGGCTTCTAAGCCAATAGTAGGAGATGCAGGAAGTTCACATAGGGTGTTTACCGCAGTGGATAACCGCCAAGTCGAGCACTAAGGTGCAGTCGAAGAGGTTACTGGTGGAGGACAAGCATCATTCTTTGGGAACCATGCACATCCTTCAACGTCAGGATTTGATCCTCAGGGATCGAGACGTTGACTAGATATGGGTCCAGTGGGTCCCCACTAGCGAGTCTTCTATCTCTTCAAAGGACGTATTTTGGATGTGTGTTTTATTTATTTTCTATTTGAAGGCTTCCAGGAGTAAGCCTTATCCTAGGGGGGGAGGATGTAGTGTCCCTCCAGTTTAGACATACTATTTAGTTTGATTCTGCTTGTTAGATGCTTAGTTCATTGTGATACTATGTTGTTTCATTTCAGAGCTGATTCTGGATACTATGTTGTTTTTATTTTTGCGGATGATACATTGACATCCTGGTTATTTGGTTATGTTGGTTCGATGATACTGTGATAGATTCATTCATGATATGGCTTATTGGTTATGATTATTGCTTATGTTATCATGTTGATATGATTGTATATGATTGATCTTGCTCATTTGTGTCGATGGATAAGACAGTGTAGCATTACTCATTCGTGAGTACCCTGCTTCGCTAAAATTCTTATTCACGGTGTGTTTTCTAACATGAGTTTATATATACATGTTTTAACCTTGATGTTTTCCTGCAGACACAGGTACCGGGTAACGGCTCCACCTGCTTGTCAGGTTTGAGCGTACCCTAATTCACTATAAATATGTTGTCAGAGGTATTGACAGGTCCTTTTAAACCTTCGTTCATTTTCGAACGAGTATCTCTGTGTTACCCCGTGTAGCCTAGTTTGTCTTGTCATGTTCAAATATATATTGTTTTGTGTTTGCGAATATAATATTTAATTATATTAAAATGTTTATTAATGATTTAATTTATTAAGTTAAATTAAATAAGTTATTTCTTTGTAATGTTTTAATTAAAATAATATTATTGATGTTTTAATTGTGCAAATTGAATTGTGTGAAATAGATATTTTTAAAGCAAGATATTTTCGACGAGATAAGAATCTTTGATTGTCAATTAAAGGTTTGTCCTGATATTTTAAAGAATGAGTTGAACTGAATGAGTTATTTACAATGCAAATTGAACTATCAGTTAAAATTGAATGATTGAATTCTTTATTGCATGAATTAATATCAAAAAAATTGGGGAATTGTGCATTCACAGGAAGATTTCTTACAGCAGCAGTTTTTAGCAATTTTGGATTCACGGCAATTATTTTCAGAAGAATTTTTCTTTAAGATTTTGTTCACAAGCGTGTTTTGAAGTTGGCTTGATTGGAATTTCGTTGTCAAAGTCTGGAAAATTAATAGAGGAATCAGCAAAAGGTTTCAGAATTCGTTTCAGCTCGATTTTCCAGATTAACCAGGTTTTCTTCTTTTTAAGTTTCTGTAAAATTTCTTCAATGAACGTTGTGGAAAAATTATAGTTTTCCAAACCTGCATATAGAACAGAAAAATTGTTAGAATTAAGTGATCAAGTGTGATTGAAATATAGTTAAAATAAGATGTTAAGTATTCAAGGAAATAGAATTTAGCATATAGTCTTAGAACTGAAAACAGATTTTGATATCTTCTGAATATCCATTGTTTTATTGAAATGTCTGATCTAGAATGAAGAACGAAATATAGGAATAATTATAAGTTTGATATCTTGAAAAAAATTAGACAACACAATTTGGGGGTTGAATCTCTAAGTTCATCATTGTCGTCTCTTTTATTTCTTCCTTTTCTCCAAACTAGTAATTATGATCTCCCTGGTAATGGCACTGCCTTTATGAGATTGAAATCTTAAGTTCATGAACTCATTTGGTTATTTAGGAAATGTTCTAGAATGTATTTTTCTATGTTTTGTACACCCCTTTTCCCCAAATTTGTGCCATAAGTAAATTTATATATATAAATATCATTTGTAATCACCAGTCGCTTAAGTCTCTTTCATACGCCCTTACTTTGTTTCTTTCTAAATGATGTCGTATGAATCTGATAATATACTATGACTTATAAAGTTTTATCTCTGTAGATTATGTCTGAAACTTCTGAATAATCTTGGGTATTGGTATATCCATAATCTTAAACCTGTAGATCACTACTTTACAATCCTGTTGTAACCTGACTTTAAGATCTACGCACAGCCTTTACCTAACACATGGTAACTACAAAATAAACATCTTTTGTTGCTTAACCTATTTCCTCACAGAAATGGCATTGTATTTTAGCAGGGCGTAAGATATTTAAAATACTCCTGAGAATATTACCTTGATACGTCCTTACTAAATGTTACCAGATTGTTTCTTAATCGCCATTCTAATGGTGAATATAGAGAAAGATAGCGCTGCACTGCTTC
Source organism: Sequoia sempervirens (assembly GCA_007258455.2). NCBI lineage: Eukaryota > Viridiplantae > Streptophyta > Pinopsida > Cupressales > Cupressaceae > Sequoia > Sequoia sempervirens. The sequence continues at coordinate 44,241,915 of VDFB02000003.1, forward strand.
TGGTATCTTTGATTAACTTTTGATTTGTAAATTTCAATAATTATTGGTATTTGAGAATTTTTGTCAAACAACTTGCTGAGTTAAGCGTCGATTGTCATTCTTCCTTTCTGATCTTATTTAAGTTTACCAGTAATTATTCCTGATGACCATGTGCATGGAGCGCAAGGAATGTTTCAAGATTTATGTGTTCATATCGCATCTTTCTTGTAATACCCGATTCTTGTTTATCTGTTTTTATGAAATATGTGCTAATGGTAGTATAATATTTATGCATGCGTCCTGAAGATTACCCACAGTTTTGATTTCATTTTTTTTGTTTTTATCTGAAAACTATTAATCTATGCCTAGTATGCACTCTCTCTCTCTGCATGTAATAGTCACGGAAAGTCTCTTGAATAGATAACTGTCTGAAAGATTCTTACTGAATGTAAATATTAGTTAAGTGGAGTCCATAAAGACAAAGAAAAGATATTTAAGATTTTAAGATTTATGTATATTAAATATTTGTAATAACAGTGCGTTGAGTTGTATATATTAAGTGATTGAATTACCTTTATATAAAGATTATACTTTACCTTTATTAAAATGTAATTAAATACTTTATTTTTAAATTGTATGAAGTATATATATTAATATTCTTAGTTTGCTTATTAAGAATTTTCAATTCCTTAAGTTAAGTTAATTGAAAATTATTAGATGTATATAGATTATAATGTGGATGATGATATCTTCATTTTATTAAAAGCTTGAGAAGTGAATTTGTGATGATAAGATTTTAAATTTTCCAATTTATGAAGATTGAAAATATGAATTGTGGAGTTGTGTTCTAGCTGTAAATGAGTGTATTTACATTATGTTATAGAGGTGTGTTTTATTTTATCTACACCGAGACTAGAAAAGTGAATATCAAATCGACAAGTTTATTACACTCTTATTTTGTTGTTTTATTTATCATGTTTGTTTTCTTGGGGGTATAGCATTTATATTTTATTGTTGACCTAATAGACTTCTTGGAGGCTAAGGTCTATTCCTAGTGGAAGATGTAAACCTTTGTGGTTGTGAATTTTATGCTTGATAGATACCCTTGATCTTTATGTCTAGTCATGTTATAGTGAGAGTGGCTTGTGTTAGGGGCCGAAATCCTATAGTGACTGTCTGGGTAACCTAACGTAGGTGTGTTAATTAAGTGATAACCTAACTAATATATTAGGGGTTGGGTAGTTCTAAACACTAAATTAGATAATGGTATGCCTCGCCTACTTCTTAACGCTCGTTTAGGTTGAGAAAAGGCTGAGAAGGCCTGGAATGGCAAGTCGCCATCTTGTCCTCTTGAAAGATATAACGACACCGCATTAGTCTACATAGGGGCCGGGAATCGGTAGAGGCTACCAGGGTAACTCTTGGAGAGGGTCGGTAGTCTAGGAAGATTCACCAGGGTAACCTATCCCGACAATGTGATGACACTCTCTTAGTCTATATCATGATGGTGTTTCCTTTTGTTGAGATTTCAATTTAATGTAACTTGATACTGAGATTTTATCCGTTTTGTTTTGTAAACGTTATGTCGTAATGTGAATTGTAAACCCCGTAAATGTAATGTTATGTCTTCTTTGTTTGTGGACCTATCAATTATCTCCTAGCACGGAGGGAGTGGACCTTTGGGTTCCACGTGGTCGAGAGGAAACTGTGCTACACCTTTCTTAGAACTTTCTTGCAGTTGATCCTATGCTTGCAGTAGGTTCCAGTTACTACTTTGTTCGTGACTGTTGATGCGGAGCTTGTTCATGGATATTGTATCAAATGTCAAATGAACACTATATGTTTTGTAAATTTATCTCTTGTATAAGAGTGTACTGATTGTACCACCTTTGATATATGGAGATTCTTTGAAATCTCACTTTATGTAAAATGGTCATTTGGGATATTTGATTGTATGTAGTTTTATAAACTGGATCTTACATGAAATCAAATTTGTACTTTTGTTGATGATCAATGTGTTGATTTTATTTATTAAGTTTATGTAATGTCTTGGAAACTTTATTGCAATTGTGTAATTAATTATCTTTTAAAAAAAAATTATTTGGTTAACTTTGCTTTTTACACTTTGTTATAATGTAACTAAGGTGGGGCGTTACATTCCATCTCATCCTTCTTGTTCTTTGAACCACTTTCCCTTGCACATTTTCCAGAGTTAGTAGACACAGATTTATTCTCTAAGGCTAAAAACAAGCAATCATCATTATCACCCTCAAAATCAGACTCATCATCAAAAATTCTACAATCTTCTCTAACATAATACAACTTCTTTAACTTCTTGTCCTTTATGTATTTATTATCCCTTTTCTTCTTATGTACAACTCTATTTGGACATATTGAAGCATAGTGACCAATATTTCCACAACTGAAACATTTAAAAGGAAACATACCTTTGTACTTACCAGTACCTTTATTCAACTTCATTGTAAAATTTTCTTCTAACTCCTTTGAATCATCACTATCTAGATCATCCTCTATCTTTGTAGCTTTAAAAGTAGATTCATTCTTCTCCTCTTTCTTTCCAAATTTCCTCATCTCAAATGCAGACAAGGTGCCAAATAGTTGTTCTTTAGTAAACTTCTTAGGATCATACACTTCTTCAATAGCTGAAACCTTATCACTATAACTCTCCAATAGACTCATCAAAATATTCTCCATCACATCTTCATCAGTCAGGGTACCACCTTGAATTCTCACTTCATTCACTGCAATATCAACTCTCTAAAAATTGCTTGCAATATCTTCACCTTCTTCCATTTTCAAGTTCTCATATCTAAGCTTAGTTGTTAGCTTCTTTGACAATTTCACTCTATCATTTCCCTCATAGATATCTTCAAACTTTTTTCCATACTTCATAAGCAGTACCCAAAGAAATAACTTTTGTTCACTCAGTTTTACATAAGGCCCTATAGATTGCATACATCGCTTTCTCATTTTCCTCATAGATAGAAATCTCATCAGCAGAAGTAGGACCACTTGTTGGTGCAACATACTCCATCTCAACAACCTTCCAATTCTTGTAACCAAGAGAGATTATGCAACCTCTCATTTACACTTTCCAATTGTTGTAATCAGATCCATCAAACATAGGGATTGCCAATTTATGGGCCATTGGATCTACCTCAAGCAGTTTAGCTCTTCACGAAGGAACCAAAGCTATGATACTAATTGTTGAAAGGTGCAAGACAACTGAGGGGGGGTTGAATCAATTGTCACCAAACTCAATCTCAAATCTCAAATAGTTATCAACTTCAAATCCACTTAGTTTTGTTTTTAAATATGAACATGAAATGCATATAACAAAAAGAAATATCAACACAAAAAACACCAAATTTACATGGAAAACCCAATAAGGGAAAAACCACGATGAGGATTAGCTCACAATATAAAGTAATTCCAAAACCTATTACAAAGAGGGTCGCTGCAAGAGGGCTCACTGCCCAGAAAGGACTCACTGTTTGGATACAAGGCTCACTGCCTATAGATATGACTCACTCTCCAGAAGGAGGCTCACTACCTATAGATACAACAAATAACAGAAAAATCCACCACAACAGATTACACACATCTACAACCTTGATCAGTAGAATTGCAAACACCGTCAACTCACTGCTTTTAAGAGTCTAACACATTAAAATATTGTTTCCTCAATTCACTTTCATACACTCTGATTCTTACACTTGTGGCATACTTGATCAATTGATTCAAAAAAACTCAACTTGTCATATATTTATACCATCTTCAACCTTAGAAACTTTCTCCAAGTTCAACTACACACACTTCAATTGCAAATTCAAATTAGCTCAGAAACTCAACATTCCCATGGTGAAAGAGAATGATAGTAGATCAAACCAAGACCCAAAAAATGTCTCGAATCAATCACACACTTCCTTAATTAACACTTATCCTTCATATGAAGTGTAAACACCAAGTTGGCCAAACCTAATGAAAACACAAATGAACTTTGAAGTACACGCTTCAATAATGAGAAGATAACATGCAGACCACATAGCACGCTTCACCATACACTAGAACACATCTCAGATGCCTTCAGACTCATCCGCAGCAAATGAAACAACCTTCAACCACATAACACTCTCCATCAGTCCATCTGGACTATAAAAATACACACAGGAACTCTGAAACTCAACTTTCAGAGCACCAAACCATGAACACCTTTGTCAAAACAAAGATAACACCTTAACAAGCCTTCTACCAAATCTGAAAGACCTAAAGAAAACTAGCAGAGGACTATGGAGGAGTAGAAACATCTCTCCTTGTCCATAGACAAACAACTCTGCCAAACCAATTCACACATCAGTGAACACAACTTTCACTCTCCATCAAACCAGAAACCACAAATTAGGATATACCACCAATAGATGCCCATAAACAACACTTCATATCTGCACAAGCATAGGATCAACACATAAGAAATGTGGAGCACAAACCAAAGCACATTCTAAACACATACAACTCTATCTTCACTCAACACACTTGCAACACCACAAAGATAGCTCCATGTACTCACAACATCTCAATAGCATCTCAACTATAAATGCACAACTTGCAACATCATGTACTATGTTGACATCAATGACAACATTAATGACAACACCACCAAACATACTCATACTTGTAACAGTTTTGGATGGTTATAGGTAATTGTGATTAATTGTTCATGTATTAGATATTTTTTATACATTGTATCAATTTGTTGCTTATATAAGATGTGCATTGTGAAGTGGTGTAACATATTGAGTTTATTACTAAGGTTTCTTTGGATGTATTTTAATGATATTGTTTATGTGTTATGAAATTTAAAAGGAATGGTTAGTATGTATGATCTACAATGATGGATGTATGTTTCTATGTAAAACAAAGGAAATAACTTAATAAAATAGCCACTATACTTGTATTTGTTACTTCATGGTTCTTTAGTTATTTTTTTTATTTCTTCAAGCTAATCTAATGGAGGAAAATGATAGGATCCTTTGATGTGTGGGTTCAAAATCCACTCCCACTATGTAGCATGATCTTGAGAGAGTTTAATATAGTTGGCAAGAATTTATCTTGGAATTACATTATTGTATTTGCATATCCTAGGATATTATACCTCTATTGTTTATGTGATGGTTTGGTAATTTTTCATGTGTACTTATGGCTATTTTATGGATTTTCATTATTATCCACTATATTATTGGATCATGTATTCATGGTTTAGTTGCATCATTAGAAATTATCATTGGATGCAATATTTAGCATATCTTATATTGAAATTTTATAAAATTTATCATGAGATAATCTTTGTACATTCTTTTGTATGCATGAATCATTTGTTAGAATTGTGAAAAATCATGAGCCATGGGATCAAACAACAAACAAAGACACCTTCCATGCAAGAGATCTGTAAACAATATATGCAATATTCCTCAACAAGAAAAAGCTACAAAATGAACCTCAATAATCTTCAAGGAAAACAAGAGTTCTCAAAGGTTGAGAGTTCGAGAGAACCAAAGAGATAATACAATGAGGGTTGAGTGCTATATAGGAGCAACCCTAAATGGTAAAGGGATTAGATCGGGACAAGTTTCAACATCACATGCGATGAGACAGAATGATCTAATAATAGCTCACTTCAGTTAACATAGAAAAGCACTTAGTTAACTGAATAAAGAACTCCTAATTTTAGCTTAAGTGCATGAGAATAAATTAGACTAATATTAATTAAAGATTAATTAATTATTAGATAATGCATGATTAATCTAACACCCCCCCTTGAGATGAACTTAGGGAGTAGCTAAAAACCATAAAAATGAGAATGCATGATGGGTCTCGAAAAACAAGGCCTGGTGAGGTACCCATATACAAACAAAAGATCTCTCAAAACTAGACAAAAAAATGATATGGTGTTGAAATGAAGAAACTCCTTTGAAAAAAATGATGATCATCTGGAACTCAAAGATATAAATGCAAGATCAAGGAGATAATAATATGCATGAGTTCCCCCAACGACACTACTCAAATCAGATGGAAAACAAAGGAAAACATCTAGAAGTCAAAGATACAGGTGGTATATGAATTTGTATGAGAGACCCTAATGACAATACTCAACATGCAAGATGCAAGTAAAAAACATAGGTTTCAAATAGTCTAAAGAACACTAATCAAGAGAGACAATAATCTGCATGAGTTTCCCCAATGACACCACATGAGTTAGATGAAAAACAAAGGCAAACATTTGGAACTCAAAGATACAAATGGTACATGAATTTTCATGAGTGACCCTAATGACACTACTCAACATGTAAGAAGCAAGTTAAAAATACAGGTACCAATAGTCTCTAGTCAAATGAAAATGGAAGGTTGCCTCCAAAAAATAGGAATGCAAGAGTGTCCATATGGTAAGTGTTTCATCTCATCGAAATGCAAGGTAACCAATCGTTGATGTACACTAAATCTGAAAGTACATAGGAACAAGAACTAGATACATATATCACTCAAACATGAATCTAAGGAAGCATTAGCACCAATAGTAGAAACTCGCCATAATGCTAAAAAGGGAGAGCCAAGAAAAATAAACTAAAACTATGTGAAACGAAGAATTGCATGTAGGAGAAACAACCTGTAAATAAAAGGGTGTGCAAACTAAGGCACACATGCATGAAGCAAGAATCATTGGGATTCACTATTGTCATGGAAGGGACACTCACTTGACAAAGGTGTGATGGAAAACCAAAGGAAACCATCAACCCCCCATGGCACTTTATATCATAGTGCACATACAAAACACACAACAGGATGTACAAAATCCCTAAAAAAGTATACACCAAAATGGAACTTTATCTTAGTGCATCTACAAAAGAGAATGTGCATGAAAAATATGTCTACATTTCCCAAATAGGACAAAATACTATAAATACATATAGAAAATTCAAAAATGAGTCATTCCATGCAAATTAAAAGTTTCCAAGAGCTAAGACGTCCAATTAATTCACCAAAGTGATGAAAACACAAAAATCTAAATAAAATGCACCTAGAGAGAAATGTAGAAAAGGTGCATAGATGGATGTGAAGAGCTCTGAAAGACAGTTCCAATGCTACTAGAATCATGAAAAATGGAGAAATTGGTCAAAATTTATGAGCTTGACACTAAAAACAACACCTCTTATTTCAATAGCTTGTAGAAAGCACCAACAATAAAAATAGGTGATGAGACCCACACCACTGGAAATTTGGTGGAACTAGCTTTCTGATGATCTCTCATTTACTAAATTTTGATACCGTATGCATGTTATGGCCAAAATTTTAAAAAGTACCTCTTTTAGGGAACAAGAAGGGTCAAAAGGGGCCAAGTCAATTGTCGTGTTGTTGATGTCATGCTAACATTAGTATGACATTAGTAGAATATTCCCAGTAGCTGAAAAAAATCTACGCCCCCTGCAAAAATCGATGAACGAAATATTCTTTGCGGCATGCCAAAATATTCTAAAAGAATCTGGAATCTACACAATCACCAAGAAATTTTTGAGGTGGCTGAAAAAAATGTAGCTATCACAAAATTGCTCAGAAAACTGAGAACCGCCGACGAATTTTGGTGCAGCTAGAAAAGGTTGGAAACTGGCGAGATAGGGGTCGTCGATTGGCTTGGTAAGGTTTTCAAATGACTCTGGATGTCGTTGACGAGATTTCCATCACCAATAGGGGTGGTACAGCCCCAAAAGTATTAATTACCTGTGGGTACCCCCAATATACCCACCCCCAAAAACTTTTAAAAAAACCTTTTTTAATAATTTTTTTTTTGTAAATTCTTAAATAAAGAATTTTTAAAAAAATACAAAGAGATTAATTTATTTTTTTTCCACAAAAGGCACTTAGCCCATATATTTATATTAATATATGTAGAATTTACAATATCATAGTATGTGTATCCAAAGTATAATATTAGATTTGAAACATCTAACCCTTCTATCCTTTCTGACAAACCTTCTAATGAAGCTCCTATGACATAACAAAGACTATTAGAAACACAATTACAAACCCTTACATTGCTATGGGAAGCCTTTCATAAAGCCATAAGTAGTCATATACAAAATTATGTACCTTGTACTAAAATTTACAAACGATATTACTAGCATAATAAGCCATATGCAGATATACTTATGGCAGCCCACATACCCAATTCAAATCAAACCTAGTGATTGTAACAAATCAAAAACATACAAATATATGCTACCCACATGCCCATATACAAATTTACATTCTGAAGCCACAATCAAAAAGATCGAAAATACGGCACTAACAAGTTTGTTTCCATTTAAGAGAAACCATGAACTTGTCCATTCTTCCCTTGGCATACTAGGACAAACTAGCTCCACCGAGACTTCATTTTCATCCTAATACTCTTGCATATGAGTAGATTTGAGGAGATTTATGACCAGAGGAGCATTAAGATTGAAAGTGAATATAGGCTAATAAGAACACATGTGAGGTCGAGGGACGAAGTCATCAAAAGCCAATGACAATTAAGTAGCATGGTCGTGTGTTAAAAAATTTAACACAGTTGTGACCCTTGTGTGAATTTTCTCCACAAGATCTATGAGATTCAAAAAAAATCAGCCAACCTTTATTTTTGAAGTTTTTCCTCGAACGGCATGCAAGAATCTATACAAGGGCCATACGAGCTCCTATACAAAAAAAAATTCCTTAGAAGCTCCCAACATTGAAATAGGGAAAATTTATAGTCAAAATTTATCGAATTGACCTCTTGAATCCAACAGTGAGGTCCTTTTTGTGCCAAAATGCACCAAAAACACAGCTACCCTCCAGATCTGAGAAAAAAGAAACCACTCAAATCCTCGCAGATCTGACCTCAGGAGTCCAAATCAAGCCAAACAAAAGGAAAATCTAACTTACTCAACAACTCTACATCCAATAAATGGAAGATTGTATTTTGGTCCCATATGCACAAAAATTTGCAAAAAGAAGTCAAGGGGATTCAGATCTAAAGTTTGTAACCCTTGTTAAAGAAAACATCATGAATTAGGAAGGAGTTCATTGAATTGGGGCTCTGATACCATGTTAGAATTGTGAAAAAACATGAGCCACAAGATCAAAAAACAAACAAAGACACCTTCCATGCAAGGGATTTGTAAACAATATATGTAATATTTCTCAACAAGAAAAAGCTACATAATGAACCTCAAGAATCTTCAAGAAAAACAAGAGTCCTCAAAGGTTGATATTTTGAGAGAACTAAAGAGATAATACAATTAGGGTTGATTTCTATATAGGAGCAACCCTAAATGGTAAAGCGATTATATCAATACAAGTGTCAACATCACATGTAATGAGACAAAATTATCTAATAATAGCTCACTTTAGTTAACATAGGAAAGCACTTAGTTAACTAAATAAAGAACTCCTAAGTTTAGCTTAAGTGCATGAGAATAAATTATACTAATAATTAATTAAAGATTAATTAATTATTAGCTAATGCATGCTTACTCTAACATCATTGAACTTGTTAATAGTTAATAAATTTTGATGTTCTATTTTGGTAGTTTTTACAATCTTATCCTCATACATAAAATCTAAATGTGTAGTTATGCAAGATTCCAAATGTGTATAGTCACCTTTACCATTATAATTCTCAAATAGAGATGCTAGAAACACAATCATTAATGGATGCCATAATATCAAAGAAAAGTATGTGGTGCCTTAATATATTCATCATCATTATTTCTATTAGGTAAGGAATCAACTTTATGCTCCATTCTATCAACCTTTGAGATAATTGTTTTAATGGCAGAAAGAGGAACACTAGAGCTAGAAATTTGAAAGACTATGGATGGGGTATAAGTGATGTGATGAATGGACATGGTACTAGTAGGAGGAAAATTATGGTTGCTAATAGTTCTATAAGGAAAATATATGCATGACACAAGTGGGATGGGATTAATCGATGACACTAGTAGGGACTTATGTAGACATGACATTGGCAAGATAAGCGTGGTAGGTGTATGGAATGAGAATAATCAAAGAAAAAGGGAGTTAATACCTCATATTATTAAGACAATAAATGGGGACAAAGATAGGCTCAACCTTTAGAAGTGGAAGGAAGATTAAATAGTACATCATATTAAGGAGGAAAAGTAGTAGGAGGTAAGAAAAAGGGAAGTCTTGTGTGGGTGGAGTGGTGAAACACAATTTAAAGAGCTTGAATAAATAATCATCTAACTTAAACCTTTAAACGCCTCTAAATCATATGCCTTAATAATTAGCAAATAGAGTAAAACATCATCTAAGCACATGGGTTTTGCATCACACCCAAATGTGCAAAGATAAAAGGATAACATGTATATGTAGTTAAAGACATGCCTTTCTTATCCATTAACTCAACATGTGTATCAATATCAAATGTTTGCTTTTCCCCATTAAGATGAGTGTTATTAGTTATAATTTTCACTGTTCCATTCTCATCTTTACTATTAGTCACTACAAGATTTAAATGGAGACATACTCAAAGGGAGATGAGGATGATAGTGAGATATTGGCATAAACATATCACACAAGGGTAAGTGTGCACAAAGATGGGGGACCAAAAAGGGGTCTTAAGTGGTCACCTTTTTTTTTGAAATTAGGAAAGACTGGTCTTGGATGATAAATTGAAGATAGTTACACTCAAAATTTTAACATGCAACAAAAACAAGAGTCATAGTTCTCCAAATCTACTCTCTAAACTACTTTTTTTTTAAATGGTAGAGATTAAGGGGTTCAAAAAGGAGGGCCACACAAATTGGTCTTTTTGAAAAAAAAAACATAACATAGCATCTGGTGTGGCCCCCCTGAAATGTTAATTTTTTTTAAGTATTTAAAAAATCACTTCAATGAGAAATTATCTAACACCATGTAGTTTATCCCTAATTTTTCTACCATTTTTTAATGAATATATGATTTTTTACTAATAATCAAAGTGGACACATCTTAAAAAATAGAAATTTGAGCATGCTCCCCCCTAAAAAATTTGAAAATTGATTGAAAAATATTTTTCTTGATGTGTGTATAATGGAGTCTAGTTTCTAAAAAAGTAATTTATTTAAAATTTTGATGAACAATTAGAAAATAAAGTGAAAAATACCAAACATTGGTTTTTGACAAAAAACGAATACACCAACAAAAGAAATTAAAGATGAAAACCTTAACATACTCAAAATGTGAAAACAATTACATGGTTAGATAGCTAAGAGATAGCTTAACATTACCCACATGTTTTTTTGACTTGACAGTGAAACATGTGCAAACTTGATGGAGAGCACACACAAGATTATGTCATTTTTTTGCAATCTACAAAAACACATCTTTGGATGTTGGAAAGTCATTCCAAGCCCTTGGGTTGGAAGCCCAAGTAAAATTCAATCCAAAGGATTGGAAACTTCTAAAGCAATATAAAATGCAAGTGCATTATAATGCGCTCATGTTATTTGAACTTTCACAAAATGTGAGTGTGTTATAACACGCTCACGTTATGTTATACATTGAAAATTTTACTTTCTCTATTTTTTGTTTCTTCTCCTATTTCAATGAAACTATATACATGAAATACATATTTTTGACATTTACTTTCTTATACTTTAAATTATATTTCATGTATATAGTTTTAGGATGTTCGAGAGTGGTTTCAAATCTCTAGGAGTTATAATGCAAATTCTAGTTTTTGGGAGAGCTTATAATTTTTTATATAGTCAAATTTTAGTAATCAACAAGTTGTATCATCTTTCTCTCTCTATCTCACTCATTGTTTAACCCTCTCTCTCTCTCTCTCTCTCTCTCTCTCTCTCTCTCTCTCTCTCTCTCTCTCTATATATATATATATATATATATATATATATATATCCTACCTCTCCCTCCCTCTCTACTCTCTATCACCCCTCTCCTCTCTACCTACCCCTCCCTCCATCACTCCATACCACTCTCTATTCCTCTCTATCTCACCTCTCTCACCTCCCTCTCTCCCTCCATACCTCTCCTCTCCTTCCCTATCTACTCTCTATCTCCCAATCCCTCTCTCTATCTACCTCTCCATCCATCACTACCTATCACTGTCTCTCTATAACTCTCTATCTCACCTCCCTCATTCCCTCTTTACTTCTTTCTATTTCCCCTCTCTCTACCTCTCCTTCCCTCTCTACTTATCTTTCTCTCCTCTCTCCCTCTATCTACCTACCTCTCCCTCCATCACTCTCTTTCTCTCTCTTTATCACACTCTCTCTCCCTCCCTACCTCTTCCTCCCTCTCTACATATCTCTATCTCCCCTCTCCCTCTTTCTACCTTCCTCTCCCTCCATCACTCCCTACCACTCTCTCTCTCTCTATTGCTCTATATCTCACCTCCCTCTCTCCTTCCGAGCTCTCTACTCTTTAGCTCCCCAATCCCTCGCTCTACCTACCTCTCCATCCATTTCTCCCTACCACTCTCTCTCTACAACTCTCTTGCTCCCTACCTCTCCCTCCCTCATTCCCCCTCTCTCTCTCTCTCTCTCTCTCTCTCTCTCTCTCTCTCTCCCTCTCTCTCTCATTATTCTCTCTCTCCCTCTCTCCTCTCTATCTTAAAATTTTATCTCTACTTCTCTTTATCTCACATATTCCTCTTTACCTCTCCCTCCATCCCCTCTCTCTCCCACTTTCCCTTCTTCCCTCTCTCTCTCTCTACTTCTCTCTATATCACCTATCCCTCTCTACCTATCCCTCCCTCCCAACTCTCTCTCTCTACTCTTTGATTCTCTCTATCTCGCTTCTCTCTCTCTCTCACTCATTCTTTATCCCTTATTCTCTGGACCTCTCTCTCAATCTCTCCTTCCCTCTCTAATTCTCGCTATCTCACCATTCTCTCTCTCCCTCCTTACCTCTCTAATTTTCTCTCCCCCCTCTCTCTTCCTTCCTCCCACCCACCTTTCCTCTCTACTTATCTCTCTCTCTCTCACTCTCTCCTCTTTATCTCAACATTCGCTCTCCCTCGCCTCTCTTTCTCTCTCACTCTCTCCTCTTTATCCCACCATTCTCTCTATCCCTCTCTCTCTACTTCTCTTTATCTCACCATTCTCTCTCCCTCCCTCCCCTCTCTTTCTCACTCTCTCCTCTTTATCCCACCATTCTCTCTCTCCCTCTCTCACCCTCTCTCTCTACTTCTCTTTATCTCACATATCCCTCTTTACCTCTCCCTCCCTACCCTCTCTCTCCCACTTTCCCTCCTTCCCTTTGTCTCTACTTCTCTCTATATCACCTATGTTGGAAAATGGTCAGCACTCCCCTCGACATTCATGACATGGACTATTCGCCTCTTGTGGATCCATTAACTCTGGTAGTTGTATCGGGCATTAACAGGTTGATATTTTGGTGCAACGGCAACTGTGGGGCCAATAATTGGTATCAAAGCCAAAGGTTATGAGTTTGAATCCCCTCAGCTTGCACTGAGGAGGAGATTTTTGGAAAATGGTTAGCACTCCCCTCGGGATTCATGACATGGACTAACCACCACTCATGGATTTGTTAACTCTAGCAACTGTATTGGGCATTAATAGGTCAATCTTTTGGTGCAATGACAACTATGGGGCCAATAACCTATCCCTCTCTGCCTATCCCTCCCTCCCACCTCCCCCTCTCTCTCTTACCTTGTTGTTCTCACCTTCCCTCTCTACTCTCTATCTCACCACTCACTCTCTCTCTCCATATAGCTCTCCCTCCCTTCCTACCTCTCCCTCCCCTCTCTCTCTCTCTCACACACACATCTATCTTCCTTGTACGAAAGCTAAGGTAGAAGGACAACTTCCTACACCAATCTTGAGAGGAGAATAATGTAAAAAATTTACAGGTCTTTAACATTTACAAAAACTTAAATAGAAATAAATAAATGCATACCACAACATAGTGATTTACGTGGGGAAAATCCTTTTGGGAGAAAAACCCACACTCCAAAATCCACCTAATATATTATTCAAAAATCACAAAGATTACAATATACTTGCAGAGCAAGCTTCTCACAGGAGTCACCAACCAAATATCTAGAGGTAATATGACCGCTATTAGACTCTTATAATACATCATAATACACAACCATAATACAATTCCCTCATAAAATAGGGTTTCCTTCTAGGGAAATTCAAGCTAATAAAACATCGATCATTGTCAGATGGATAGTACCTTATGTATCAACAATACAGGTTATGTAATTGCAAGGTTGAGAAACATTTTCTCAAGATCCCTCCCTACCTCTCCCTCCCTACATCCTTCCCTCTCTACTTTTCTTTATCTCTCTCTACCTCATCCTCCCTCCCCCTTTTTTATATCTCTCTCTATCCCTCCCTTCCTCCCCCTCTTTCTCTCTCTCTCTCTCTCCTTCCCTCTCTACTTCCCTTTATCTCACCATTCTCTCTCCCTCTCTCTTTGTTACTCCCTCCTCTCTCTCTCTATCTATCTCACATATCCCTCTACCTCTCCTACCCTCCCTCCCCCCTCTCTCTACTTCTCTCTATCTCACTTATCCCTCTTTACCTCTCCCTCTACCACCTTTCCTCATTTCTTACCTATCAAGCTCTCTACTTCTATCTATCTCACCTATCCCTCTCTACCTTCTTCCATCCCTCCCTCCCCTCCTCCTAACTATCTTCTCTAATTCTCTATTCTCCCACACATCCTCTATCTCCTATCCCTCTATCACTTCCTCTCTCTCTCTTCTTTCTATATCTCCTCTCATTGTTCTTATCCTCAACTCCATCCATACCCTCCCTCCTTTCTTGATCTCACTCTCAATCATCTCCCACCCACCCCTTGTCCCCCATTAAACAAAGATAGACAGAGAGAGGGATGTGAGGGAGAGAGGTGACAGATAGAAGCAGAGAGGAAAGGAGAGAGAGCCAGAGGAGGGGAGGAGGAGGGCCAGCTGGGGAGAGAGAGAAACGAGATAGAGTGACGGGAGAGAGAGAGAGAGAGAGAGAATGGTTAGGATAGAGAGCAGAGAGAGGAGAGAGTGAGAGAGAAAGATGGGGAGGGTAGGAGAGAGAGAGAGAGAGAGAGAGAGAGAGAGAAAAGAATATAGGGAAGGAGAGATAGAGAGGGAGAAGTAGAGAGAGAGAAAGAGAAAGAGAGAATGGTGAGATAGATAGTAGAGAGGGAAGGAGAGAGAGGGGGGAAGGTGGGTGGGAGGAAGGGAGAGAGGGAGAGAGAGGGAGGGAGAGAGAGAGAGAGAGAATAAGGGATAAACAATGAGTGAGTGAGTGAGAGAAAGATGATACAACTTACTGATTATTGAAATTTGACCTCTTAATTACTAAAATTTGACATGTTGATTATTGAAATTTGACTGCCTAAAAATTTATAAGATTTTCCAAAAACTAGAATTTGCATTATAACTCGAAGAGATCCGAAAGCACTCCCAAACATCTTGAAACTATATACATGAAATATAACTTAAAGTATAAGAAAGTAAATGTCCATATGTAAATGTCAACTCTTTCATGTATATAGTTTCACTAAAAGAGAAGGAGAAGAAAGAGAAAAAATTTCAATGCAGAACATAACACGAGCACATTATAACATGCTCATGTTTTGTGAAAACATTTACACACTCGCATTATGTGAATTTTTTCATAAAACACGTGTGCATTTCATTATAACACACTCATGTTTTCTCTATTTCGGGACCAAAAAGTGGAGTGGCCACTTTTTGGTCCCCCATCTTTATGCACTTACCCACAAACCATAAAAAATATAAAAAGCATGAAATAAGGAGATTTTATATAAAAATAAATAAAATAAAAAAGATCTTAGGTTTGGAAATGGATAATAGAAATAAAACTTAAAAGATAATTATTGTCAATCAGATTGCACCCGAACACTTGAATAATTAAATTTAGCAATCTGTTGAAACATGGGAACTATCTTTAGGCTGTGGGTAATCCTATGGCAAAGATAGAACCTCCGAATTCTAGGCCGGCTTCCTATATGATGATCAATTAGGTACTTGAATGATTTATCTTCTAAGAAAAGGGTAAAATGGACTAAACTGAATGCATGAACTCAAATTAAAACCTCGGTGATGCACCTAAATGATGGTATTGCATGCAACCTGTTTCACAATTACACTTCAATAATCCTATTCGCACAACTAAACCTGAACAGTTTAGCCACATAAATAATTTATATGAAGGCTTGACTGTATTACTATCTTCGAAGGAAAAGAATGTCTTCACAACTAAAATAGTAAAGTAAGCCAAATGCACAACATACAACCTGTGGAATCAGACTTGATTGTATACCAGCACATATGAAATGAGGTGGGAAAATAAAGGTTTCTGAGATTAAACACGATAAATTCCTTATCAAATTCACATAGCATGACACCTGAGATTCTGAAGGCAAACACTTTAGCGTACTGAAAGGTAAAAGGAAAGCTCTGCAAATTAATGAAAACTTGATTAACTTGTAATAACCTGCTACTGTATTAATCTGTAAAATGCTAAGTTACAAGATAGTCTTCTTTGCTAAAGGAAAAGATAGAAAACAAGAACTAGCATTGAAAAAGATAAACTTTTTCAATATATACAATATGAAAGCACTCCAAAGTGCATGAATAAGCAACTGAAAGTGATCTGAAAGTGAAAAGATGACAATTACAAAGCGAAATCCGAGCACAAGTAAAAATCCTTGAAAATGTGGTTCAAACTCATGCAAAAATGAGTGAACTCAATCTCTAAGTGGCAGTCATAAAGCATGTAATCGATCTGCAACTCGAACTGGATTGAAATCCCTGAAAAAGTGGGCTAAAGCATGAAAAACCACCTCGTTTGTATCAATCCGCCCATGCACATTTTAAAGTCCATCTTTCTCATGATAAATCTCCAGTTGACAATCTGATGTAGAACTGAAGTAAAAGATGACTTAGCTTTACATAATATTCTTATTTGCATTCTAGATGATAAATTAATTAAATGATTTATCTCATCATTCAATTAATCCATTTACATTATTTATGCAAATAAGAATAAAAAGAATAAAGCTAACTTATATTTTATTTCGCCTCATAATCTTCAAGCTCCAAAATCACATTTAGTATGTATTTCGCACTTTCACTAAGACCAGTGCCATTTGACCACACTTGGCATAGATAATGATTTAATATTCTGCCATAATACTTAGCATAAAATTCATATACTAATGATGTTGACCACCTTTCTAGGCACATTGACTTAAAATTCATGGCCACGGGGAGAATAAAACACAATGATTATTGAAAATCATTCACAAAAATATCAAAAATGAACTTAGGGCGAATGTACAAAACAACATTCAACCCTAAATCATTACCATTCAACCACACTTGAGAAGCTTCCTGAAGAAATTACTGACCACCGCCATGGAGGGTTTGAAGCTCGAAATTGGCCATTCCCTATCGATTTTTGATGATCTCTTGAGATATTCTGAACATAACAAGTAATATGAAGCTCATTTTTTTATTTTGAAAACTCTGGATACTACCAAGCATTAAAAAAAAATGTGTTTTTCTGAAGCCTTAAGGCGAGGCTGTGATAATATCTAATATATCCTGTGTCTTCTCTCTGTTCCTCTTGTATTCTCCTGGTATTATGTTTTAACCTGGCCGCCATGGAGCTGGAAAGAACACATTTTGCTGAGTTCAGACCGATTTTCCTCCTTAGTCTTGGTCGCCCCTGCCAAATGACAAGGTAAGCTTATTCCTCCTTTCATTTTCCTGTCATTATTGAGTTCTAGCAAGCTCGCCATGAGTGTTAGAGATTTAACTTTTGAGACTTAGTCTACAGGATGTACACATGACTTTATTTGTATTTTTTGACATAGAAATCCATTGATTCTTTGAATGCTCTACATATCTATATGACATGACGCCATTGTAGCTGAGACTGAAACAAATCCACGCATATTTATGAATCTGGTTGTAACTTACATGTTTTGATCTGGGTATTTATATTTCATTGTATCCTTGCATCTTAGAATAAAAACCTCACATGGGAAAAAGAGATCTTATGTCTTCAAGAAAAAACTATATTCTTGGCTAAAAAGAACACGGCTGTATAAATATTCTAGATATTTGCAAGGTATTCGCTCTGGGTATTCATGGCCTTGACTGGAACAGTATCCTATTGGTATTCTCACATATTTGTGAGCCCGATTAAACAGGCCGCGGCCTAACAGCATTATCTGTGAAATATTTTCTCTTTGTAACTTTTCAAAACAAACCCCTACACTACTCTTTTCCCTTGATATTTTGTTGCTTGCTTTGTGTATATGTCTCCACTCTGAGGCCTCCATGGTAGATTTTCTGAAGCTTTTGTTGTGTATAATAAATGCTTTTCTCTTAGCAACAAAACATGTGAGTTCTTTTCCCATCAAAACTCACATTTCCTTTATCATTCTCTGCAAACTAGATTTGAATTATGTATGCAGGCTGCCATGGAAGTCATCCCACTAACTCTTGCAAAATACATAACACCTTTGTTTATTCATTGAGTTCAAACCTGAAAATCATTGTTATAGATGTTACTACAGCAAGCCTTCGTTTGGAAAATAATGTTGTTGCTCTATTTATCTGTGAGATACCACGACCCAGCAACTTAATAAGCATTAAATTTTTTTGTTGTTGCTTATTCTTATTTCAAACAAGAAACTCAAGGTATCACATGACATGCATTTTTTGAAATAGCATCCCTCTTATCTGATGAATATAATACTCACATATGCGCAATTCTATATTTGAATCAAATTTACCACTTCATCTATTGTTATTTTCCATTGAAAACCTGTAGACACTCGTGCCTTGCTGCTATCTCACATTGGTTCAAACTCTTTAACACAGTTTGATTAATCAGCACTGCAATAGCATCTGTCACTTGTTCACTAGCTGTCATATCACAACTCAACAATGAAATAGCTTGATGCTCCTTGCTTATGAGCATCCCTCATGAATTACCCAGACAGTAATACACATTGATATGCAACAACATAAGTGTTCAATTCTGCTTCAGCACGAGCTTCTATCCTTAACAGCTTCCGTTGAACTTTGCTTGACATGCCTATTAAGCACTCTCTGTAATATATGGATAGCAATCCTTTGGGCATTTAATTAACTAGTCAATAGCCTTGTTCAGATTCTCATCATTTATCAAACATTTGTAATGAGATATTGGACTATTCTATCATATTTTACTTGAATCATTTATGAGATGAACCTTTGTCACGTTCAATGAAAGGTTATTCAAATCTGTTGCTTCTCATAGTAATTGATGCATGAACTGTAACTTGATCATTGAATTTCTGTTATTATTAAGTTATACGTCTTATAGATTTTGTAAAAGCATATCCCTTAAATGCTATCTAAGCCATAATTTGATACTTTGTTGTTGAAGAACTTGTAGAGAATTGGATTATTGCAAATCTGTCTTGTACGGTGATATGGTTTATGAAAGCATTCCAATGCTCGAATATTCTGTTTCTCTTCAATGCAAAGAGGCTCAACACTTTATTTAGATGTAATGTGAAAAATATAAAGTAGAGCATGAACAGAATATGAAATTAATGAGTGCAATATTGATTGATCCTTTCTTGATATGAAGAGAAAAGTTATACTGTATGCTCAAGCTGCTTTTCCTAAATCTCTTTGAAATAAAGCTACTTATTTGACTATTTCTTTATTTCAGTAGCTCTTTTGATGACTGTTTTGACAATATCAATGAACTCTCGTATGTAACTTGAGAGTGTATCCTTTTGATATGCCGGGCTCAACCCTTGTGGGAGCCCGTTTTACTCCACATATCTGACGAAATGATCTCGAACATGATGAACCTGTTCCTGCACACTGAAACAAACATGTTAGCAAAAAATAAAATAAGCTGAAAGCTTCCATTGAGTTACGTTTTTCCTCTTGATTTTTTTTTTTGCAATCATCTGATGGATGCCTGATCGACTGTATCTTATATTCATGTTAGTAGCGTAGGCATATGATAGGATTTGATCTGCATTGCTCTAACAACATTTCCCTCAAACTTGCAGGTACGCAGAGCTGGAGCTGAAACTGGGAACGGAGCTCAAGCTGGCGTCACAACTGAAAACCTCAACTATCAACGATTCGTCATTCCAGGCAATGACAAATCATCTTCTACCCTATGCTTTCATTATTTTCAGTTGTATAGCATACCATTGCTTATGCATTCTTTATTTGATTGTAAAAATCCAAAAAGAGTTACTCCCACGGCTTGTGTGGGATTCAGCGTTTTTTACATAATGAATAAAAGCGTTACTATGCAATTTTTTTCAATTTCCTATTTTTAAATGTTTGCACAATAAACTATGATTCATATGTAAGATGATCTCAATGATGATCAATGAACACTTAATCAGCAAAACATGAAAAATTTTGTACCTATAAATGATGAACTTCATCTAGCTCTACCTGTTTGAGCTCGGAGTGAAAAATAGGTAACAATAATACCTAACAGGGTGCAAAATTGGGTTCTTTGTCACCAAAATGTGAAAAAATAAAATGGTTTTTTAAATATTTATAAAGAGTCTAGGGTAAGGCAACTAAATCACATGATGGAAAAAATGAACCTTAGAAATAATAAATGATATAGTAATAACACTAAACATGCAAATTCAAAATGGTGAAGAACATATCAAGGAATTACTTTTGGAAGTATTTGTGACAAAAATTATTACTATGTAATAACATTTGATTAATAAGATTTGGTATATTGTTCCATGTACTATTTCCTACTTAAGGTCACTTCTACACTAAAACAATTTTCATGACTATGGATTCAAACGCAATTTGTAGATTTGATCTTTGATTGCATAAATGACATGCAATTTGAAATGTATAGAATTTTTTTCCTTAGTGTTTGAGTCTCTATTTGAAAACAATAGTGTTGATGAACATGTGTAGGATCTTTCTCTATGAGGATAGAATTTTATAGTTTTAATAGTGATCAAACATACACTAAGAAAACATTTAATATGCCTAATCTATCATTATGATATAATAGATGCTTGTGTAAGTTATTTGTGTAATGTAATATGTGATGATGCTCATTTGGATCTTGATTGCAAATTCCTAAAAGTAAATTAAGGTAACTCGTCCTTTATATAACCTAACATGCAAATCACATATATTTCACATTCTAGTCAAGAAGTAACAACTAGTAGGAAGGGAGTTAGCATGGGACTAAATTAAAATTTGAATTTTGACAATTAGGGTATCATTTCTACAACCATAAATCTTATATAGGATAATGAATGGATAAATTATAGATTGATTTCAAACTTTTAAAATATATAAATTTATAATCAAATAAGATCCAAATTAATTGTCAACTTTTATATAAAAACATACTACTTGTATACTAATCGTTGTATTTCACAACAAACTAAAATAAATCCAAAACAAATAGTTGTCAACCTTACAATAAACCAAAATGTCGGTCTCATTTTTGTTTTAACTAAATGTATATAAAACTTCTCACAATATAAAATTTTAAACATCTTGGTACCAAACCAATATTTTTTAATAATTTCATAGCCACTTGAATCCAGATTTCTTGTACGACCGTACCAAACCCTTACCAACTCATACACATGCAAAACATTAAATATTCTCCAAATTTTAAAAAGCTAAAATGGGGCCCTCCAAAAGAGTTGACTGACTCTCAGACAAGATGACAAAGGATTCAAAATTCCACAATGAACATTTAAATTGGAAAACACTGTTACAGAAAACAGGAGGGCCAGCTTTACAAGGATGAATTCAATCTGAATGCATTCCACCATTCTGAGATCCAGATTTTAAAATTGACTGTATTCCAGTATAGATTGATAAGAAAACAACATCTCTAACTCCTATTCTGCCCTAATTATTTACTCTATCAACAATAATGTCCAATATATTGAAAGTATTTTCTACTAAAACAAGTTCATATGAATTTAGATGTTGAATAAGTAAATTTAAAAAGCGAAAAAAGAAGTTTAACTTATTCAATCGAAATAATTTCCATTTTACTATAACAAGCTCACATGAATTTAGATGTCGAATAAATAAATTTAAAAAGCGAAAAAAACGTTATATATTTATTTTATAAGCAAAACATAATAGATCTACTCTCTCAGTATAACTGTATAGGTTAACCCTTACGATCAGATATAGATCTACTCTCTCAATATAGGTTAACCCTTACAATCTGATATACTGAATTTTTATAACGTTTCTAAATTTAACCACATAAACATTTTTCCATCAACGTTTCGAACTACCAAGACTAACCCCTCGACAACCCATCTCTAAAGGTCTGATATTGCTCAGCTCTAAAGGAGCTACATTAGAATACCTCGAAAAAAAGTTCAAACCAAAATAACTCTGCAGACCCAGCAGAAGAATCTCTCAGATTTTCATATCCCAACCAGAAACTTGAATTAATTTAGTTTACTCCTCTTGCAAGCATCTCCTCGTACTGTCGAAAAGAACGCAGGCGCTGGAGCCTGAGCTGATGATAAAAATTTGTAATAAATATATCAGCTTTCTTGTCAATCTCTTCATCCTCCTCATTCAAACTACCCACCTCCTCCTCGCATGTTTTCATACTATCTTTTCCTAATTCGGGTATTCCTGGGCTGTATTGAATGTTTTTATTCTCTCTTTCACTGATCTTTCTCCCTCTGTCATCTAACTTCAGCAGCTTCCTGCGAAGTTGCAGAAAAACTCCATGAAATTTTCTCAATTCGATGGTTCCCCTCGACCTCATTTTGACAGACCATCTAACTAGAAATATCACTCTTATCTTTACTTTCTCAGAGAAGCCATCAAAAAAATCTGTCTTCATATTCTTTCTAATGGAATATGAAGACTGATTAAACCAAAAACAGATCCTTAAACCATATGTTCAACGTCTACATTAAAAACATGTTTGGAGAAAGAGTGTAGAGATGCATTTATGTAGAGGAATACGTGTGTATTGAGAAGGAAGAAAACTTGACGGCGCAATGATAAGCCCTGACAGCCTAAAATGCGGCTCTAATTGGACTGGTGGTCGTTCTTGCATTGGAAATAAAGTTGGCAATGAGGAAATAAAAATATATGTATGTATTGTAAAACCCAAGAAAGCTACAGAGATTCTCAATGTAGAAGTCGTATGCATTTCTTGTACTGCAAATAAGCTTAATCTATACATAAATATATGGAAGTTTGAGTTCGTGGCTTCAAAAAGAAGTTATTTGTATATATCAAAGCCTATTAATATATAATTTAATGTTAAACAATTGCAGGGAATGTCTTGCTGGAACCATTTTGCAGTGATTCTATATTGAAACTGGGCTATTCCTCATCCATTAATTTCAAGTGTATGACAAAATAGAATGTTTGGTTTCATAATACCTATATACGCCTTAAGGATTAGGGATTTTTCATATTAAAATAATGAACTAGTGAAGGTAGTAGCAAAGGCATCTGAGCCGGGAGGTTCTGAGCGAGCTTTTTGAAATAACCAAACTGAGGAGGCTAGATAAATAGCCCATGTCCCGAAATACATTAAAAGCCGTTTGGTTTTAGAGGCCATCTCAATCTTTCACATTCTTCACAAACTTGTAAATCTTTTAAGACTTGAACCTTTCCGTCTTTCGTACTCTTCACAAACTTGCAATCCTTTCAGCATTTTGTACTTTTTAACTTGCAAACCTTTTAGCCTTTCCAACTTATTGCAAACTTGCATACCTTTCGAACTTTCACACTTTTCGTGAACCTATAAACCTTTTAGTTTTGGCCTTTCACACTTTTCTTGAACCTATAAACCTTTTGGCTTTTCACACTTTTCTTGAACCTCATCTCACACCAGAGGAAGTTTATCCCTTCTGAAGCCATTATGGAACTTGACTAATTTATCTTAACCTTCCAAAAAAGATTTGATGAAATATTTATCCTTGTTTCTTTCAAATAATTTAACCTTTTGTCCTTCAAAAATTAGACTAGTCTATTTCACAATCATCTCCTCAATAATAGTAAACCTAATGTCATCGGGTGATCCCACAATACTGGTTTACAATTTTCGAGAGATCTTGATTTTTCCTAAAATCACATATTTTTAAAGAAGAGTATAGTTTAAGCTGAGTTTCTGTTTAAAGTTTAATTGAAGAGGGTTTTGATCAAACCACACCGCACATCAAACCCCTTGGATGAGAACCATTGGTTTCAGCCAGCCGCCTACTCTTGAGTCTCCTTTACCACCCTATCCAGAATGAAGTAAAAACACTTTTGATTTACCTTTTGGAGGATCAAATGAATTCATTTAAAATTTATGTTTTGTAAGCATGTAGTCCTTATTATAAGCTTCCCAAAAGTATAATTTTAAATATATTTAATTTAATTATTATATTTATTTTTATTTCTTGGCAGATGTAGGTTTTTCAGAAAGTAAACTCTTTGTTCTACACATGTGGAAAATAGCGAATTATCAAAACAAAAAATTCAAAAATATGGTCGTTAGATATTACAGTGTAGTCAACTGAAATGGGTGAATTTTTAATTACATATAAAAGTTATATGTTGTGCTCTGATTGGCCCATGTCCCTGCAATTGGTGGTTTGACTTAAAACTTGATTAAAAAGAAAAAATATTCAATAAAACACTATGAAACCAAATGAAAGCACTAAATGTTAGCAGTTACAAATCTAAATTTGAAAAAATATAAAATTTTATCCTTCATGGAAGAAAAAAAGTTATGTTGTATCACGATTGAGCATCACTCCTTAAAAATGGTGTTTTGCTGAAAAAAGAGCTGGTTTTTGAAGGAGATGGAAAAAGAAGTGCAATCTGATTCCAAAAATTTTGAAAATAATATATTTAGAATCTAAAGACAAAATGTCACAAATCACTAGTTTGCATCATCTTCAAATTCCTCACGGTTTAGCCACTACAGGTGCCCGAAAGTGAAGATTTAGTCAGAAAAAATCAGTTAAGTGTCCAGTTTGGCCAAAAATTGTAAACCAGTGTTGTGGGATCACCCCATCAACAATGACATTTGTTTCTTCCCAAAATTTTGAAGTGATTCCACCATTGTGAAAAATCTTTCAAAAGTTTATCCCTTCTAAATCCATTATAGAACTTGACTAATTTCTCAGGTAACCTTCCAAAAAAGATGATGAATTATTTGTCCTTTCTTTTTTCTAAGAATTTAACCTTCTTTCCTTCACAAATTAAACTAGTCTCTTTCTCATTCATCTCCTCAATAATAGTAAACCTAATTCCATCAACGATAACTTTTGTTTCTTTCCAATATTTTGGAGTGATTCGACCATTGTGAAAAATCTCTCAAAATTTTATCCCTTATGAATCCATTCTAGAACTTGATTGGTTTCTCCTAACCTTCCAAAAAAGATTTTGATGAATTATTTGTCCTTTTTTTTCTAAGAATTTAACTTTCTTTCCTTCACAACTTAGAGTAGTCTCTTTCCCAATCATCTCCTCAATAATAATAAACCTATTGCCATCAATAACAACATTTGTTTCTCCTCGATATTTTGGAGTGATTCCAACATTGTGAAAAATCTCTCAAAAGTTTATCCCTTTTGAATCAATTCTGGAACTTGACTAATTTCTCCTAACCTTCCAAAAAATATTTGATGAATTTTTTGTCCTTGTTTTTTTTCTAAGAATTTAACCTTCCTTCCTTCACAACTTAGACTAGTCTCTTTCCCAATCATCTCCTCAATAATAGTAAACCTAATGCCATCAACAACATTTGTTTCTTCCCAAGATTTTGAAGTGATTTTACCATTGTGAAAAATCTCTCAAATATTTTTTTCAATTTCACTAAAAGTTCAATTAATATTCCCAATAATAAATAGAAATAAATGAAATCAAAATCCTAAATCGTTATTAATTAAAGGGACAATAGGATCTAGTAATTCATGGAAAACAATCTAATTGCTCCAACTTGTATACTTGAAAACACCAAACTCATCAACAATTATGATACTTACCTGATACACATGATTTATGAAGGATTGTTAAAAAGTACCCATCAAAGAATGGATTTCTAAAATGTAGTCCCTTAATTTCCAAGGATGGGTTGAATTACCCTTTACTAAATCAATAAAAATAATGAGTTGTTACTATCCTCCAAATTTTTCTTATTTTTTAATTACTACTTAATATAAACCCTTTTCAAAAATAAATCTAACTTGAAGAAAGAGAATCTATGAAATGCAAAAGCTTCAAAGAATCTTTGAAGAAGTCTTATTTTTCCCACATATGTCCTTAGGAGATCTAGACTGTCACTTTTTCTATAGTTGTAGGGTGAGCTCCTTCTTGATGATAGTCTAATATAGGCAAAACTAAATCTCTACAAAATTGAATGATGACTTGGGAATAAAAAGATAATCTTTGAAGATTCTAACCAAAAACTAGATATAGACATGGGATTCTTGTGTAGAGAATGAGAATGTTGTGATAAATGATTTATTTTATTTTGAATTTTTTTTTAAAGTTTAATTCCAAGAATGAAAAATAGAAAAGGATATAATTAATCTATGGTATTGCATTCAAGGTAATGTAACTCAAATCCTAATTATCAATATATACCTAGTTATTAGTTTGCCTCAATTATTGCAATTCAATACAAAATTTAAAATTATAGAATGTATTAAAAATTCTATCATTTTTCACTAATGGTTTTAAAATTTGATTCATAAGCATAATTCATCATAATTATGTAAAGAATAAAATCGTGATCACATCTACACATAAATTTAGTAGATTTAAATGTTTGAAACACCCAAAAAATTATTTGAATTCAAATAGCATACACAACATAAAATTAGAGGTACTACATCATAATGGTTCGAATAACACTTCATTCTCATCGATAAAGAAACATATACTAAGAAGTATACATGTGTACAAGGCTTAGATTAAAATAAATATAAACCTTATCAAAATTAATTAATGCAGGCCTTCAACTGAAAAGAAATTTTGTAGGCTGTCACTTAATCCCACATAAGGAATAGGACCTAGTTTCATATCTTCCTATGAAAGGAGTGGGGCTAATAGGACACACCCAGCGGATGACTCACTTGAGATTGATGACGTCACCCAAGAAGCACCATCATCACTTGTTACTAGTTAGATGGTACCTCATTTGCATAGTATGCATAAGAAGCCGGGGCTAACATAGTGACAAATCTAGAACACAACATACTAACACGAGAAAAATGCAAGACCAAAATAATAATTCGTAGAGCCCTAAGTGGTGTAACTTGGCTTTGATGCCAAATACAATGCCCATTTTTAACATTGATCATTAGCCTACCATGTGAAAATATAATTTTTTTATGCAATTGCTATACACTTATGTGAAACACATACACAATTTAAGACTTTTGTAACTTATATTAATAAAATTGTTTAAGTTTTTAATGATTTACTATGAATGAAGTCATAATCATAAAATTTGTCTTGTTAATAAAACATCCATTTCATCCATATTCTTATAATAAATAAATGCATTCATCAATTAGCTTACACATGTAATATAATTCATTATTGCATGTATAAAATAAGATCATGTCCAAGGAAGGTATTTACATTTTTCTCTTAATTAACAAAAAGTACTAGGTACAAGCTACAAAATTATATTGTGCAAGTTACATTATTGACCAATAAAGGAATAGTGATAATCAAAAGTACATGTATCCATTAAATCTATATGTATTCCTACTTCAAAACTCTTCCAACAACCCTGATGATGATTTGGCATTTTAAAATATCATATTTATTTGAAATGAAATCATACTACAAGTAATATTTTTTTCAAAACTTTGATATCATATGTGATAAAATATAGCATGGTGTACAAACCACAACTAAATATATGTATTTTTATTTTATTAAATAATCAAACATATAATATTATATTATCATCAAGATATAATTTATCAATTACACACACCTAATAAAGGGTTAGGATAGTGTAATGGTTATGCTAGCAAGAAACATATGACTAATGCATTCATTACAATATTTATATTGTAATATTTTAGTAGTGAAAACATTATGTTAGGATTTTGACACATTGTAATCATTCTTTTGTAAGTTGAGGAAATCATACAAATTGTGTCAACATTCATTCTCAACCCATTCATGCTCATATTGAAGAATGTAAGGAGTTAACTAGATGGGAGTAGAGGATTGGCGTTTATATTTTTTGAAAGCTAATACAATTGAATCCAGTTGGTGATTTGGGAGAATCTCAGTGTGGGTGGAAAGAGACATTAGGTTGAGGTAAACTAAAATGGAGCCATCTCAGAGGTGGGTAGCTTGAGCATTAGTAGGGTGGTGAGATATCCTTCAAACTACATCCCATAAGAATTATTGAATTTGTAACAAACTACGATGCATTCATTTTTGAATTTTTCTAGATATAAAATGCATATACAATGTCTTCACACTTTATGGTCACCCAAATCCCAAAGCAGGCAGGATGAGAGTATATAGTTCTTTGACCAAACTACTAACTATAATGTATATAAAAACTAAAATGGAATCAAGCCAACCATAACATGTAAGTGGCACAATCACCCTCAATCAAGACTTATTTAGTGAACAATGTGCAAATATAATGCAAGCCATTGGAAAAATGTCTAAGTTGATTCAAACCAAAACGATTGATTACAGTAGCTTGTTCGATGACAAAAAAGACTAATGAAATACATTGGACCTTGTAATGAATCAACCAAGACCTATCAACATGATATGCATATGAATTTATGGTAAACCATCTAGTTTTATAAAATAAAATGCATATGAATTGGTGATAAACCATCTAGTTTTATAAAATAAAATGCATAAAAATATATTCCTTTGTAGTACTACCATCCAAAGTTTACAAGACAAGCATGGATGCACTACAAAATAGCATAAATGATTGATATATTGTTGGAAAAAAATTGATATGATATTCTAATTATAAAATCAATTTGTTACAATAACATAAATTAGTCTAAAATACTCAAAATGAGTATGGAATATCATACCAAAGATGTACGTTCATCAACCCAACTAAAGTATACATTGAAATTTGAAGAGTTTGGTATACTATTGATACAAATCTATAATGCTAACACACTATCAAAATCAGAACTGATGCAATATTAAAAATAATTTGTTATCACCTCCAAATACTGAAACAATAACCCAATGTGAAAGAAAGCAAGCCTAACCACTAAACAAAAACTAAAAATGCACCCTAAACACATGAAACCGATTAATATAGGTCATAATAGGAATTCTTAATAGTTGCATATATGAAATAGAATAAATTAGTTGTTAGTACAATAGGTATAATAGGTGCTAATGCATTAGAAACTTTAAAATTATAAAATTTCAACCAACTAATTCAATCACACCAAAATCTTACTATTAAATCATCTAAAAACTCAACCAAATATTACCAATAAAAATGAGCAACAAACCCCTATTAAAACACATCAAAATATTTATCTTCAACACCAATTGGAACAAATTTCACTTGCACCAAAAATATTATCTTAAGAGTAAAATAACCATATCCAACTAGCAGGATTTTCATCCTTGAAATTGGTATTCAAGAGCATTTTCACCCTCAAGAAATATGATGAACTCCTGTGCTTTCTTAGATAAAATGAAAAATGAAAAATAACTAGTAACCCTTATTCTCAAGATCCTACCTCCTTTTATAAAAAATTTAGAGTTATTTTAAGAAAATAAAATATTTTTTTCCTTTGGGGCTACTTTTTTTTGAAAAATGTACTACGTTTTTTCTTTTTTCTGATTTCTTTTTTCAAAATTGCATTTTAGTTTCCATATCCTTGAAAAAAAATATTTTTCCTTTTAATTTCGTTTTCAGTGTTTTTAATTGTGAATAATGTCTCAGAAGTGTCCTTATGACTACTTTTCATCACCTTGAACCTAGTGACACTTTATTTGTACAATTAAAACACCTTATTTTATACCAAAAACTCTTTGATATTTCTATTCCTCAATTTGAGTTCTTTGAATTCAATCACTAGCTTAGGAATCAAGATGATCTTCCCTTCTCCATCCAAGAGAGGAAACTCAATAGAAGCAACCACGTTGTGACCAAGTGTCTTTTTAAGGAGAGACACAAAATGTAGGTAGTGATTGTCATTGATGTCAAAACTGATTTTTGGTTGTTATTATGACCAATTGCATAGTATAGGTTAACTACACTTGATCCATATGGATTTGAAGCATACGTAAGCCACTAAGCATCAATCCCAATAAGATATTCAATGTAAACAAAGTGAAGAAGCCATTACAACTAACATATTAAAACATGAAAGCTTAACAAACATCTATTCTAAGACATTGAAACTTATCCTATTGGGGGAGTGGTGTCGCATTGATGTGGAATGGCAACCCTTTCCCAATCCCTTGGATAATAAGCTTGTTTCAATCAGTTTTATTGAAGAAAATTGATGAAACCGATGAGAGATATATGTGAAACATGATGAAAACTATTTTTAACATGATAAAAGCTAAGATGATTGATGTAAAAGTATGCAATCTATGATTAAATGTATGCAAGTTTTAAAGATGCAAACCCTAGATTCAAAAATATGCTAAATGAGTGCAACTAAGTTACCATGGAAGCCATTAATGGATACTTTAAGCTATTATATCAAGATTTTAAACTAAAAAAGCTAAATATATGCTAAATATGGATGCAAATGAGAGTGATTTTACTAGCATAAGTTTACTATTAAAAGATGGATCCCTATTCAATAGATGCAAGGTCTATTTATAGAATAGGCAAAATGAAATTGATGGTCAAGATTGAAAGAATCAATCAATGGTCAGGATGGAAGGAAAATGGAGGCATGGATCATGGATTCCTATCAAGGGTTGAGAATGCAAGTTGATTTTTATTCAAGGGCTCACAATCATGCAAACAAACACACTTTCAAAACTTGCTCAAGAAGTTTGTTGAAAGTTTGTTACAAGGAAGAATATTCCTTTTTTCAAATGAGCGAAGAGGGAGAATATCCTCATGGATGAGGAAAATTAGCATTTAGTTAATTAAAACCAAATTTTAATGTGCAAA
>VDFB02000003.1:44273219-44340699 GCA_007258455.2 Sequoia sempervirens
GCATCTAGTGTGGCTCCCCTGAAATGTTAATTTTTTTTAAGTATTTAAAAAATCACTTCAATGAGAAATTATCTAACACCATGTAGTTTATCCCTAATTTTTCTACCATTTTTTAATGACTATATGATTTTTTACTAATAATCAAAGTGGACACATCTTAAAAAATAGAAATTTGAGCATGCTCCCCCCTAAAAATTTTGAAAATTGATTGAAAATTATTTTTCTTGATGTGTGTATAATGGAGTCTAGTTTCTAAAAAAGTAATTTATTTAAAATTTTGATGAACAATTAGAAAATAAAGTGAAAAATACCAAACATTGGTTTTTGACAAAAAACGAATACACCAACAAAAGAAATTAAAGATGAAAACCTTAACATACTCAAAATGTGAAAACAATTACATGGTTAGATAGCTAAGAGATAGCTTAACATTACCCACATGTTTTTTTGACTTGACGGTGAAACACGTGCAAACTTGATGGAGAGCACACACAAGATTATGTCATTTTTTTGCAATCTACAAAAACACATCTTTGGATGTTGGAAAGTCATTCCAAGCCCTTGGGTTGGAAGCCCAAGTAAAATTCAATCCAAAGGATTGGAAACTTCTAAAGCAATATAAAATGAAAGTGCATTATAATGCGCTCATGTTATTTGAACTTTCACAAAATGTGAGTGTGTTATAACACGCTCACGTTATGTTATACATTGAAAATTTTACTTTCTCTATTTTTTGTTTCTTCTCCTATTTCAATGAAACTATATACATGAAATACATATTTTTGACATTTACTTTCTTATACTTTAAATTATATTTCATGTATATAGTTTTAGGATGTTCGAGAGTGGTTTCAAATCTCTAGGAGTTATAATGCAAATTCTAGTTTTTGGGAGAGCTTATAATTTTTTATATAGTCAAATTTTAGTAATCAACAAGTTGTATCATCTTTCTCTCTCTATCTCACTCATTGTTTAACCCTCTCTCTCTCTCTCTCTCTCTCTCTCTCTCTCTCTCTCTCTCTCTCTCTCTCTATATATATATATATATATATATATATATATATATCCTACCTCTCCCTCCCTCTCTACTCTCTATCACCCCTCTCCTCTCTACCTACCCCTCCCTCCATCACTCCATACCACTCTCTATTCCTCTCTATCTCACCTCTCTCACCTCCCTCTCTCCCTCCATACCTCTCCTCTCCTTCCCTATCTACTCTCTATCTCCCAATCCCTCTCTCTATCTACCTCTCCATCCATCACTACCTATCACTGTCTCTCTATAACTCTCTATCTCACCTCCCTCATTCCCTCTTTACTTCTTTCTATTTCCCCTCTCTCTACCTCTCCTTCCCTCTCTACTTATCTTTCTCTCCTCTCTCCCTCTATCTACCTACCTCTCCCTCCATCACTCTCTTTCTCTCTCTTTATCACACTCTCTCTCCCTCCCTACCTCTTCCTCCCTCTCTACATATCTCTATCTCCCCTCTCCCTCTTTCTACCTTCCTCTCCCTCCATCACTCCCTACCACTCTCTCTCTCTCTATTGCTCTATATCTCACCTCCCTCTCTCCTTCCGAGCTCTCTACTCTTTAGCTCCCCAATCCCTCGCTCTACCTACCTCTCCATCCATTTCTCCCTACCACTCTCTCTCTACAACTCTCTTGCTCCCTACCTCTCCCTCCCTCATTCCCCTCCCTCCCTCCTCCCTACTATCTCCTCCTCCCCCATCTCAGTAACCTTATCTCTACTTCTCTTTATCTCACATATTCCTCTTTACCTCTCCCTCCATCCCCTCTCTCTCCCACTTTCCCTTCTTCCCTCTCTCTCTCTCTACTTCTCTCTATATCACCTATCCCTCTCTACCTATCCCTCCCTCCCAACTCTCTCTCTCTACTCTTTGATTCTCTCTATCTCGCTTCTCTCTCTCTCTCACTCATTGTTTATCCCTTATTCTCTGGACCTCTCTCTCAATCTCTCCTTCCCTCTCTAATTCTCGCTATCTCACCATTCTCTCTCTCCCTCCTTACCTCTCTAATTTTCTCTCCCCCCTCTCTCTTCCTTCCTCCCACCCACCTTTCCTCTCTACTTATCTCTCTCTCTCTCACTCTCTCCTCTTTATCTCAACATTCACTCTCCCTCTTTCTCTCCCTCCCCTCTCTTTCTCTCTCACTCTCTCCTCTTTATCCCACCATTCTCTCTCTCCCTCTCTCTCTACTTCTCTTTATCTCACCATTCTCTCTCCCTCCCTCCCCTCTCTTTCTCTCTCACTCTCTCCTCTTTATCCCACCATTCTCTCTCTCCCTCTCTCACCCTCTCTCTCTACTTCTCTTTATCTCACATATCCCTCTTTACCTCTCCCTCCCTACCCTCTCTCTCCCACTTTCCCTCCTTCCCTTTGTCTCTACTTCTCTCTATATCACCTATGTTGGAAAATGGTCAGCACTCCCCTCTACATTCATGACATGGACTATTCGCCTCTTGTGGATCCATTAACTCTGGTAGTTGTATCGGGCATTAACAGGTTGATATTTTGGTGCAACGGCAACTGTGGGGCCAATAATTGGTATCAAAGCCAAAGGTTATGAGTTTGAATCCCCTCAGCTTGCACTGAGGAGGAGATTTTTGGAAAATGGTTAGCACTCCCCTCGGGATTCATGACATGGACTAACCACCACTCATGGATTTGTTAACTCTAGCAACTGTATTGGGCATTAATAGGTCAATTTTTTGGTGCAATGACAACTATGGGGCCAATAACCTATCCCTCTCTGCCTATCCCTCCCTCCCACCTCCCCCTCTCTCTCTTACCTTGTTGTTCTCACCTTCCCTCTCTACTCTCTATCTCACCACTCACTCTCTCTCTCCATATAACTCTCCCTCCCTTCCTACCTCTCCCTCCCCTCTCTCTCTCTCTCTCACACACATCTATCTTCCTTGTACGAAAGCTAAGGTAGAAGGACAACTTCCTACACCAATCTTGAGAGGAGAATAATGTAAAAAATTTACAGGTCTTTAACATTTACAAAAACTTAAATAGAAATAAATAAATGCATACCACAACATAGTGATTTACGTGGGGAAAATCCTTTTGGGAGAAAAACCCACACTCCAAAAGCCACCTAATATATTATTCAGAAATCACAAAGATTACAATATACTTGCAGAGCAAGCTTCTCACAGGAGTCACCAACCAAATATCTAGAGGTAATATGACCGCTATTAGACTCTTATAATACATCATAATACACAACCATAATACAATTCCCTCATAAAATAGGGTTTCCTTCTAGGGAAATTCAAGCTAATAAAACATCGATCATTGTCAGATGGATAGTACCTTATGTATCAACAATACAGGTTATGTAATTGCAAGGTTGAGAAACATTTTCTCAAGATCCCTCCCTACCTCTCCCTCCCTACATCCTTCCCTCTCTACTTTTCTTTATCTCTCTCTACCTCATCCTCCCTCCCCCTTCTTTATATCTCTCTCTATCCCTCCCTTCCTCCCCCTCTTTCTCTCTCTCTCTCTCCTTCCCTCTCTACTTCCCTTTATCTCACCATTCTCTCTCCCTCTCTCTTTGTTACTCCCTCCTCTATCTCTCTCTATCTATCTCACCTATCCCTCTACCTCTCCCACCCTCCCTCCCCCCTCTCTCTACTTCTCTCTATCTCACCTATCCCTCTTTACCTCTCCCTCTACCACCTTTCCTCATTTCTTACCTATCAAGCTCTCTACTTCTATCTATCTCACCTATCCCTCTCTACCTCTCCATCCCTCCCTCCCTCCCTAACGTCTCTCTTCTCTAATCTCTCTCTATCTCTCTCTCAGTTGCTCTCTATCTCACCTCAATCTCCATCCCTACCACTCCCTCCTTCCCTCCTTTGATCTCTACTTCTCACTATCTTTCATCTTCCTCCCTCTACCTACCTCTCTTTGTCTCTATTAAATAAAGAGATAGATAGAGAGAGGGGAGGGAGGGAGAGAGGTGAGATAGATAGAAGTAGAGAGGAAAGGAGAGAGAGCGAGAGGAGGGAGGAGGGAGGAAGAAGTGGGGAGAGAGAGAAATGAGATAGAGTGATGGAGAGAGAGAGAGAGAGAATGGTTAGATAGAGAGTAGAGAGAGGAGAGAGTGAGAGAGAAAGATGGGGAGGGTAGGGGAGAGAGAGAGAGAGAGAGAGAGAGAGAGAAAAGAATATAGGGAAGGAGAGATAGAGAGGGAGAAGTAGAGAGAGAGAGAGAAAGAGAGAATGGTGAGATAGATAGTAGAGAGGGAAGGAGAGAGAGGGGGGAAGGTGGGTGGGAGGAAGGGAGAGAGGGAGAGAGAGGGAGGGAGAGAGAGAGAGAGAGAATAAGGGATAAACAATGAGTGAGTGAGTGAGAGAAAGATGATACAACTTACTGATTATTGAAATTTGACCTCTTAATTACTAAAAATTGACATGTTGATTATTGAAATTTGACTGCCTAAAAATTTATAAGATTTTCCAAAAACTAGAATTTGCATTATAACTCGAAGAGATCCGAAAGCACTCCCAAACATCTTGAAACTATATACATGAAATATAACTTAAAGTATAAGAAAGTAAATGTCCATATGTAAATGTCAACTCTTTCATGTATATAGTTTCACTAAAAGAGAAGGAGAAGAAAGAGAAAAAATTTCAATGCAGAACATAACACGAGCACATTATAACATGCTCATGTTTTGTGAAAACATTTACACACTCGCATTATGTGAATTTTTTCATAAAACACGTGTGCATTTCATTATAACACACTCATGTTTTCTCTATTTCGGGACCAAAAAGTGGAGTGGCCACTTTTTGGTCCCCCATCTTTATGCACTTACCCACAAACCATAAAAAATATAAAAAGGATGAAATGAGGAGATTTTATATAAAAATAAATAAAATAAAAAAGATCTTAGGTTTGGAAATGGATAATAGAAATAAAACTTAAAAGATAATTATTGTCAATCAGATTGCACCCGAACGCTTGAATAATTAAATTCAGCAATCTGTTGAAACATGGGAACTATCTTCAGGCTGTGGGTAATCCTATGGCAAAGATAGAACCTCTGGATTCTAGGCCGGCTTCCTATATGATGATCAATTAGGTACTTGAATGATTTATCTTCTAAGAAAAGGGTAAAATGGACTAAACTGAATGCATGAACTCAAATTAAAACCTCGGTGATGCACCTAAATGATGGTATTGCATGCAACCTGTTTCACAATTACACTTCAATAATCCTATTCGCACAACTAAATCTGAACAGTTTAGCCACATAAATAATTTATATGAAGGCTTGACTGTATTACTATCTTCGAAGGAAAAGAATGTCTTCACAACTAAAATAGTAAAGTAAGCCAAATGCACAACATACAACCTGTGGAATCAGACTTGATTGTATACCAGCACATATGAAATGAGGTGGGAAAATAAAGGTTTCTGAGATTAAACACGATAAATTCCTTATCAAATTCACATAGCATGACACCTGAGATTCTGAAGGCAAACACTTTAGCGTACTGAAAGGTAAAAGGAAAGCTCTGCAAATTAATGAAAACTTGATTAACTTGTAATAACCTGCTACTGTATTAATCTGTAAAATGCTAAGTTACAAGATAGTCTTCTTTGCTAAAGGAAAAGATAGAAAACAAGAACTAGCATTGAAAAAGATAAACTTTTTCAATATATACAATATGAAAGCACTCCAAAGTGCATGAATAAGCAACTGAAAGTGATCTGAAAGTGAAAAGATGACAATTACAAAGCGAAATCCGAGCACAAGTAAAAATCCTTGAAAATGTGGTTCAAACTCATGCAAAAATGAGTGAACTCAATCTCTAAGTGGCATTCATAAAGCATGTAATCGATCTGCAACTCGAACTGGATTGAAATCCCTGAAAAAGTGGGCTAAAGCATGAAAAACCACCTCGTTTGTATCAATCCGCCCATGCACATTTTAAAGTCCATCTTTCTCATGATAAATCTCCAGTTGACAATCTGATGTAGAACTGAAGTAAAAGATGACTTAGCTTTACATAATATTCTTATTTGCATTCTAGATGATAAATTAATTAAATGATTTATCTCATCATTCAATTAATCCATTTACATTATTTATGCAAATAAGAATAAAAAGAATAAAGCTAACTTATATTTTATTTCGCCTCATAATCTTCAAGCTCCAAAATCACATTTAGTATGTATTTCGCACTTTCACTAAGACCAGTGCCATTTGACCACACTTGGCATAGATAATGATTTAATATTCTGCCATAATACTTAGCATAAAATTCATATACTAATGATGTTGACCACCTTTCTAGGCACATTGACTTAAAATTCATGGCCACGGGGAGAATAAAACACAATGATTATTGAAAATCATTCACAAAAATATCAAAAATGAACTTAGGGTGAATGTACAAAACAACATTCAACCCTAAATCATTACCATTCAACCACACTTGAGAAGCTTCCTGAAGAAATTACTGACCACCGCCATGGAGGGTTTGAAGCTCGAAATTGGCCATTCCCTATCGATTTTTGATGATCTCTTGAGATATTCTGAACATAACAAGTAATATGAAGCTCGTTTTTTTATTTTGACAACTCTGGATACTACCAAGCATTAAAAAAAAATGTGTTTTTCTGAAGCCTTAAGGCGAGGCTATGATAATATCTAATATATCCTGTGTCTTCTCTCTGTTCCTCTTGTATTCTCCTGGTATTATGTTTTAACCTGGCCGCCATGGAGCTGGAAAGAACACATTTTGCTGAGTTCAAACCGATTTTCCTCCTTAGTCTTGGTCGCCCCTGCCAAATGACAAGGTAAGCTTATTCCTCCTTTCATTTTCCTGTCATTATTGAGTTCTAGCAAGCTCGCCATGAGTGTTAGAGATTTAACTTTTGAGACTTAGTCTACAGGATGTACACATGACTTTATTTGTATTTTTTGACATAGAAATCCATTGATTCTTTGAATGCTCTACATATCTATATGACATGACGCCATTGTAGCTGAGACTGAAACAAATCCACGCATATTTATGAATCTGGTTGTAACTTACATGTTTTGATCTGGGTATTTATATTTCATTGTATCCTTGCATCTTAGAATAAAAACCTCACATGGGAAAAAGAGATCTTATGTCTTCAAGAAAAAACTATATTCTTGGCTAAAAAGAACACGGCTGTATAAATATTCTAGATATTTGCAAGGTATTCGCTCTGGGTATTCATGGCCTTGACTGGAACAGTATCCTATTGGTATTCTCACATATTTGTGAGCCCGATTAAACAGGCCGCGGCCTAACAGCATTATCTGTGAAATATTTTCTCTTTGTAACTTTTCAAAACAAACCCCTACACTACTCTTTTCCCTTGATATTTTGTTGCTTGCTTTGTGTATATGTCTCCACTCTGAGGCCTCCATGGTAGATTTTCTGAAGCTTTTGTTGTGTATAATAAATGCTTTTCTCTTAGCAACAAAACATGTGAGTTCTTTTCCCATCAAAACTCACATTTCCTTTATCATTCTCTGCAAACTAGATTTGAATTATGTATGCAGGCTGCCATGGAAGTCATCCCACTAACTCTTGCAAAATACATAACACCTTTGTTTATTCATTGAGTTCAAACCTGAAAATCATTGTTATAGATGTTACTACAGCAAGCCTTCGTTTGGAAAATAATGTTGTTGCTCTATTTATCTGTGAGATACCACGACCCAGCAACTTAATAAGCATTAAATTTTTTTGTTGTTGCTTATTCTTATTTCAAACAAGAAACTCAAGGTATCACATGACATGCATTTTTTGAAATAGCATCCCTCTTATCTGATGAATATAATACTCACATATGCGCAATTCTATATTTGAATCAAATTTACCACTTCATCTATTGTTATTTTCCATTGAAAACCTGTAGACACTCGTGCCTTGCTGCTATCTCACATTGGTTCAAACTCTTTAACACAGTTTGATTAATCAGCACTGCAATAGCATCTGTCACTTGTTCACTAGCTGTCATATCACAACTCAACAATGAAATAGCTTGATGCTCCTTGCTTATGAGCATCCCTCATGAATTACCCAGACAGTAATACACATTGATATGCAACAACATAAGTGTTCAATTCTGCTTCAGCACGAGCTTCTATCCTTAACAGCTTCCGTTGAACTTTGCTTGACATGCCTATTAAGCACTCTCTGTAATATATGGATAGCAATCCTTTGGGCATTTAATTAACTAGTCAATAGCCTTGTTCAGATTCTCATCATTTATCAAACATTTGTAATGAGATATTGGACTATTCTATCATATTTTACTTGAATCATTTATGAGATGAACCTTTGTCACGTTCAATGAAAGGTTATTCAAATCTGTTGCTTCTCATAGTAATTGATGCATGAACTGTAACTTGATCATTGAATTTCTGTTATTATTAAGTTATACGTCTTATAGATTTTGTAAAAGCATATCCCTTAAATGCTATCTAAGCCATAATTTGATACTTTGTTGTTGAAGAACTTGTAGAGAATTGGATTATTGCAAATCTGTCTTGTACGGTGATATGGTTTATGAAAGCATTCCAATGCTCGAATATTCTGTTTCTCTTCAATGCAAAGAGGCTCAACACTTTATTTAGATGTAATGTGAAAAATATAAAGTAGAGCATGAACAGAATATGAAATTAATGAGTGCAATATTGATTGATCCTTTCTTGATATGAAGAGAAAAGTTATACTGTATGCTCAAGCTGCTTTTCCTAAATCTCTTTGAAATAAAGCTACTTATTTGACTATTTCTTTATTTCAGTAGCTCTTTTGATGACTGTTTTGACAATATCAATGAACTCTCGTATGTAACTTGAGAGTGTATCCTTTTGATATGCCGGGCTCAACCCTTGTGGGAGCCCGTTTTACTCCACATATCTGACGAAATGATCTCGAACATGATGAACCTGTTCCTGCACACTGAAACAAACATGTTAGCAAAAAATAAAATAAGCTGAAAGCTTCCATTGAGTTACGTTTTTCCTCTTGATTTTTTTTTTTGCAATCATCTGATGGATGCCTGATCGACTGTATCTTATATTCATGTTAGTAGCGTAGGCATATGATAGGATTTGATCTGCATTGCTCTAACAACATTTCCCTCAAGCTTGCAGGTACGCAGAGCTGGAGCTGAAACTGGGAACGGAGCTCAAGCTGGTGTCACAACTGAAAACCTCAACTATCAACGATTCGTCATTCCAGGCAATGACAAATCATCTTCTACCCTATGCTTTCATTATTTTCAGTTGTATAGCATACCATTGCTTATGCATTCTTTATTTGATTGTAAAAATCCAAAAAGAGTTACTCCCATGGCTTGTGTGGGATTTAGCGTTTTTTACATAATGAATAAAAGCGTTACTATGCAAATTTTTTCAATTTCCTGTTTTTAAATGTTTGCACAATAAACTATGATTCATATGTAAGATGATCTCAATGATGATCAATGAACACTTAATCAGCAAAACATGAAAAATTTTGTACCTATAAATGATGAACTTCATCTAGCTCTACCTGTTTGAGCTCGGAGTGAAAAATAGGTAACAATAATACCTAACAGGGTGCAAAATTGGGTTCTTTGTCACCAAAATGTGAAAAAATAAAATGGTTTTTTAAATATTTATAAAGAGTCTAGGGTAAGGCAACTAAATCACATGATGGAAAAAATGAACCTTAGAAATAATAAATGATATAGTAATAACACTAAACATGCAAATTCAAAATGGTGAAGAACATATCAAGGAATTACTTTTGGAAGTATTTGTGACAAAAATTATTACTATGTAATAACATTTGATTAATAAGATTTGGTATATTGTTCCATGTACTATTTCCTACTTAAGGTCACTTCTACACTAAAACAATTTTCATGACTATGGATTCAAACGCAATTTGTAGATTTGATCTTTGATTGCATAAATGACATGCAATTTGAAATGTATAGAATTTTTTTCCTTAGTGTTTGAGTCTCTATTTGAAAACAATAGTGTTGATGAACATGTGTAGGATCTTTCTCTATGAGGATAGAATTTTATAGTTTTAATAGTGATCAAACATACACTAAGAAAACATTTAATATGCCTAATCTATCATTATGATATAATAGATGCTTGTGTAAGTTATTTGTGTAATGTAATATGTGATGATGCTCATTTGGATCTTGATTGCAAATTCCTAAAAGTAAATTAAGGTAACTCGTCCTTTATATAACCTAACATGCAAATCACATATATTTCACATTCTAGTCAAGAAGTAACAACTAGTAGGAAGGGAGTTAGCATGGGACTAAATTAAAATTTGAATTTTGACAATTAGGGTATCATTTCTACAACCATAAATCTTATATAGGATAATGAATGGATAAATTATAGATTGATTTCAAACTTTTAAAATATATAAATTTATAATCAAATAAGATCCAAATTAATTGTCAACTTTTATATAAAAACATACTACTTGTATACTAATCGTTGTATTTCACAACAAACTAAAATAAATCCAAAACAAATAGTTGTCAACCTTACAATAAACCAAAATGTCGGTCTCATTTTTGTTTTAACTAAATGTATATAAAACTTCTCACAATATAAAATTTTAAACATCTTGGTACCAAACCAATATTTTTTAATAATTTCATAGCCACTTGAATCCAGATTTCTTGTACGACCGTACCAAACCCTTACCAACTCATACACATGCAAAACATTAAATATTCTCCAAATTTTAAAAAGCTAAAATGGGGCCCTCCAAAAGAGTTGACTGACTCTCAGACAAGATGACAAAGGATTCAAAATTCCACAATGAACATTTAAATTGGAAAACACTGTTACAGAAAACAGGAGGGCCAGCTTTACAAGGATGAATTCAATCTGAATGCATTCCACCATTCTGAGATCCAGATTTTAAAATTGACTGTATTCCAGTATAGATTGATAAGAAAACAACATCTCTAACTCCTATTCTGCCCTAATTATTTACTCTATCAACAATAATGTCCAATATATTGAAAGTATTTTCTACTAAAACAAGTTCATATGAATTTAGATGTTGAATAAGTAAATTTAAAAAGCGAAAAAAGAAGTTTAACTTATTCAATCGAAATAATTTCCATTTTACTATAACAAGCTCACATGAATTTAGATGTCGAATAAATAAATTTAAAAAGCGAAAAAAACGTTATATATTTATTTTATAAGCAAAACATAATAGATCTACTCTCTCAGTATAACTGTATAGGTTAACCCTTACGATCAGATATAGATCTACTCTCTCAATATAGGTTAACCCTTACAATCTGATATACTGAATTTTTATAACGTTTCTAAATTTAACCACATAAACATTTTTCCATCAACGTTTCGAACTACCAAGACTAACCCCTCGACAACCCATCTCTAAAGGTCTGATATTGCTCAGCTCTAAAGGAGCTACATTAGAATACCTCGAAAAAAAGTTCAAACCAAAATAACTCTGCAGACCCAGCAGAAGAATCTCTCAGATTTTCATATCCCAACCAGAAACTTGAATTAATTTAGTTTACTCCTCTTGCAAGCATCTCCTCGTACTGTCGAAAAGAACGCAGGCGCTGGAGCCTAAGCTGATGATAAAAATTTGTAATAAATATATCAGCTTTCTTGTCAATCTCTTCATCCTCCTCATTCAAACTACCCACCTCCTCCTCGCATGTTTTCATACTATCTTTTCCTAATTCGGGTATTCCTGGGCTGTATTGAATGTTTTTATTCTCTCTTTCACTGATCTTTCTCCCTCTGTCATCTAACTTCAGCAGCTTCCTGCGAAGTTGCAGAAAAACTCCATGAAATTTTCTCAATTCGATGGTTCCCCTCGACCTCATTTTGACAGACCATCTAACTAGAAATATCACTCTTATCTTTACTTTCTCAGAGAAGCCATCAAAAAAATCTGTCTTCATGTTCTTTCTAATGGAATATGAAGACTGATTAAACCAAAAACAGATCCTTAAACCATATGTTCAACGTCTACGTTAAAAACATGTTTGGAGAAAGAGTGTAGAGATGCATTTATGTAGAGGAATACGTGTGTATTGAGAAGGAAGAAAACTTGACGGCGCAATGATAAGCCCTGACAGCCTAAAATGCGGCTCTAATTGGACTGGTGGTCGTTCTTGCATTGGAAATAAAGTTGGCAATGAGGAAATAAAAATATATGTATGTATTGTAAAACCCAAGAAAGCTACAGAGATTCTCAATGTAGAAGTCGTATGCATTTCTTGTACTGCAAATAAGCTTAATCTATACATAAATATATGGAAGTTTGAGTTCGTGGCTTCAAAAAGAAGTTATTTGTATATATCAAAGCCTATTAATATATAATTTAATGTTAAACAATTGCAGGGAATGTCATACTTACATAGATAATTCTTCTGGTAAGTTCTATAATGAAAGGCAATCATTCTATAATATATCAAATTGTTAGTGTAACATGTAAGTAATAAAACTAGATGTTTAGTTTTATTTTATATTTTTTTATATATATAAGATTAAGGATTTTATATTAAAATAATATGAAAAATAATGAAAGAGTAGTATAAAATATAAAACTAGAGATATAAGCAACATAATAATAATAGAGACAAATATATATCATAATAATAGAAATATAGCAATTTAAGTTTGACCATCTCAATCTTTCACATTCTTCACAAACTTGTAAATCTTTTAAGACTTGAACCTTTCCGTCTTTCGTACTCTTCACAAACTTGCAATCCTTTCAGCATTTTGTACTTTTTAACTTGCAAACCTTTTAGCCTTTCCAACTTATTGCAAACTTGCATACCTTTCGAACTTTCACACTTTTCGTGAACCTATAAACCTTTTAGTTTTGGCCTTTCACACTTTTCTTGAACCTATAAACCTTTTGGCTTTTCACACTTTTCTTGAACCTCATCTCACACCAGAGGAAGTTTATCCCTTCTGAAGCCATTATGGAACTTGACTAATTTATCTTAACCTTCCAAAAAAGATTTGATGAAATATTTATCCTTGTTTCTTTCAAATAATTTAACCTTTTGTCCTTCAAAAATTAGACTAGTCTATTTCACAATCATCTCCTCAATAATAGTAAACCTAATGTCATCGGGTGATCCCACAATATTGGTTTACAATTTTCGAGAGATCTTGATTTTTCCTAAAATCACATATTTTTAGAAAATATAATGATTTAAGCCTTGAAAAGTTCCATTTAAAGGATTCCAATTGAAGAGGGTTTGATCGAACCACCTTACATCAAAACCCCTTGGATAGAACCCCGCTAGTTTTAAGCCATACCTATAACGGAGTCTCCTTTACACCTATCAAAATGCTGATAAAAAAACACTTTTGATTTACCTTTTGGGGGATCAAATGAATTCATTTAAAATTTATTTTTTGTAAGTATGTATTCCTTATTATAATCTTCCCAAAAAGTATAATTTTAAATAAATTTAATTTAATTATTATATTTATTTTTTATTTCTTGTGAATGTAGGTTTTTCACCGAAAATCAAACTCTTTGTTCTACACATGTGGAAAAATAGCAAATTATCAAAACAAAAAATTCAAAAATATCAGTGCATTAGATATTGAATTCC
Organism: Sequoia sempervirens; assembly: GCA_007258455.2. Lineage (NCBI taxonomy): Eukaryota > Viridiplantae > Streptophyta > Pinopsida > Cupressales > Cupressaceae > Sequoia > Sequoia sempervirens. The sequence goes on from VDFB02000003.1 coordinate 44,286,900, forward strand.
TTGATCCAACAAAAAAAAAATTGAATTTTGATACATACAAAAAAAGTTATGTTGTATACAGTCCGCCCATGTCTAAATTGTAATTGGTTTGACTTCAAAACTTGACTAAAGAAAAAATATTCAATAAAACACTATGAAACCAAATGAAAGCACTAGATATTGTAGTTACAAATCTAAATTTGAAAAAATATAATTTTATCCTTCATGGAAAAAAAAGTTATGTTGTATACGGTGAGCATCACTCCTTAAAAATGGTGTTTACTGAAAAAAACTAGTTTTTGAAGGAGATGGAAAAAGAAGTGCAATCTGATTCCAAAAATTTTGAAAATAATATATTTAGAATCTAAAGACAAAATGTCACAAATCACTAGTTTGCATCATCTTCAAATTCCTCACGGTTTAGCCGCTACAGGTGCCCGAAAGTGAAGATTTAGTTAGAAAAAATCAGTTCAGTGTCCAGTTTGGCCAAAAATTGTAAACCAGTGTTGTGGGATCACCCCATCAACAATGACATTTGTTTCTTCCCAAAATTTTGAAGTGATTCCACCATTGTGAAAAATCTTTCAAAAGTTTATCCCTTCTAAATCCATTATAGAACTTGACTAATTTCTCAGGTAACCTTCCAAAAAAGATGATGAATTATTTGTCCTTTCTTTTTTCTAAGAATTTAACCTTCTTTCCTTCACAAATTAAACTAGTCTCTTTCTCATTCATCTCCTCAATAATAGTAAACCTAATTCCATCAACGATAACTTTTGTTTCTTTCCAATATTTTGGAGTGATTCGACCATTGTGAAAAATCTCTCAAAATTTTATCCCTTATGAATCCATTCTAGAACTTGATTGGTTTCTCCTAACCTTCCAAAAAAGATTTTGATGAATTATTTGTCCTTTTTTTTCTAAGAATTTAACTTTCTTTCCTTCACAACTTAGAGTAGTCTCTTTCCCAATCATCTCCTCAATAATAATAAACCTATTGCCATCAATAACAACATTTGTTTCTCCTCGATATTTTGGAGTGATTCCAACATTGTGAAAAATCTCTCAAAAGTTTATCCCTTTTGAATCAATTCTGGAACTTGACTAATTTCTCCTAACCTTCCAAAAAATATTTGATGAATTTTTTGTCCTTGTTTTTTTTCTAAGAATTTAACCTTCCTTCCTTCACAACTTAGACTAGTCTCTTTCCCAATCATCTCCTCAATAATAGTAAACCTAATGCCATCAACAACATTTGTTTCTTCCCAAGATTTTGAAGTGATTTTACCATTGTGAAAAATCTCTCAAATATTTTTTTTAATTTCACTAAAAGTTCAATTAATATTCCCAATAATAAATAGAAATAAATGAAATCAATATCCTAAATCGTTATTAATTAAAGGGACAATAGGATCTAGTAATTCATGGAAAACAATCTAATTGCTCCAACTTGTATACTTGAAAACACCAAACTCATCAACAATTATGATACCTACCTGATACACATGATTTATGAAGGATTGTTAAAAAGTACCCATCAAAGAATGGATTTCTAAAATGTAGTCCCTTAATTTCCAAGGATGAGTTGAATTACCCTTTACTAAATCAATAAAAATAATGAGTTGTTACTATCCTCCAAATTTTTCTTATTTTTTAATTTCTACTTAATATAAACCCTTTTCAAAAATAAATCTAACTTAAAGAAAGAGAATCTATGAAATGCAAAAGCTTCAAAGAATCTTTGAAGAAGTCTTATTTTTCCCACATATGTCCTTAGGAGATCTAGACTGTCACTTTTTCTATAGTTGTAGGGTGAGCTCCTTCTTGATGATAGTCTAATATAGGCAAAACTAAATCTCTAGAAAATTGAATGATGACTTGGGAATAAAAAGATAATCTTTGAAGATTCTAACCAAAAACTAGATATAGACATGGGATTCTTGTGTAGAGAATGAGAATGTTGTGATAAATGATTTATTTTATTTTGAATTTTTTTTTAAAGTTTAATTCCAAGAATGAAAAATAGAAAAGGATATAATTAATCTATGGTATTGCATTCAAGGTAATGTAACTCAAATCCTAATTATCAATATATACCCAGTTATTAGTTTGCCTCAATTATTGCAATTCAATACAAAATTTAAAATTATAGAATGTATTAAAAATTCTATCCTTTTTCACTAATGGTTTTAAAATTTGATTCATAAGCATAATTCATCATAATTATGTAAAGAATAAAATCGTGATCACATCTACACATAAATTTAGTAGATTAAAATGTTTGAAACACCCAAAAAAATATTCGAATTCAAATAGTATACACAACATAAAATTAGAGGTACTACATCATAATGGTTCGGATAACACTTCATTCTCATCGATAAAGAAACATATACTAAGAAGTATACATGTGTACAAGGCTTAGATTAAAATAAATATAAATCTTATCAAAATTAATTAATGCAGGCCTTCAACTGAAAAGAAATTTTGTAGGCTGTCACTTAATCCCACATAAGGAATAGGACCTAGTTTCATATCTTCCTATGAATGATCTAGAAAGGAGTGGGGCCCTCAAAATTCATGAGATTACATATGACAACAAAGGTTAGTACATATACTAAGTCCTTAATAGGACACACCCAGCGGATGACTCACTTGAGATTGATGACGTCACCCAAGAAGCACCATCATCACTTGTTACTAGTTAGATGGTACCTCATTTGCATAGTATGCATAAGAAGCCGGGGCTAACATAGTGACAAATCTAGAACACAACATACTAACACGAGAAAAATGCAAGACCAAAATAATAATTCGTAGAGTCCTAAGTGGTGTAACTTGGCTTTGATGCCAAATACAATGCTCATTTTTAACATTGATCATTACCATGCGAAAATATTATTTTTTTTATGCAATTGCTATACACTTATGTGAAACACATACACAATTCAAGACTTTTGTAACTTATATTAATAAAATTGTTTAAGTTTTTAATGATTTACTATGAATGAAGTCATAATCATAAAATTTGTCTTGTTAATAAAACATCCATTTCATCCATATTCTTATAATAAATAAATGCATTCATCAATTAGCTTACACATGTAATATAATTCATTATTGCATGTATAAAATAAGATCATGTCCAAGGAAGGTATTTACATTTTTCTCTTAATTAACAAAAAGTACTAGGTACAAGCTACAAAATTATATTGTGCAAGTTACATTATTGCCCAATAAAGGAATAGTGATAATCAAAAGTACATGTATCCATTAAATTTATATGTATTCCTACTTCAAAACTCTTCCAACAACCTGATGATGATTTGGCATTTTAAAATATCATATTTATTTGAAATGAAATCATACTACAAGTAATATTTTTTTCAAAACTTTGAAATCATATGTGATAAAATATAGCATGGTGTACAAACCACAACTAAATATATGTATTTTTATTTTATTAAATAATCAAACATATAATATTATATTATCATCAAGATATAATTTATCAATTACACACACCTAATAAAGGGTTAGGATAGTGTAATGGTTATGCTAGCAAGAAACATATGACTAATGCATTCATTACAATATTTATATTGTAATATTTTAGTAGTGAAAACATTATGTTAGGATTTTGACACATTGTAATCATTCTTTTGTAAGTTGAGGAAATCATACAAATTGTGTCAACATTCATTCTCAACCCATTCATGCTCATATTGAAGAATGTAAGGAGTTAACTAGATGGGAGTAGAGGATTGGCGTTTATATTTTTTGAAAGCTAATACAATTGAATCTAGTTGGTGATTTGGGAGAATATAAGTGTGGGTGGAAAGAGACATTAGGTTGAGGTAAACTAAAATGGAGGCCATCTCAGAGGTGGGTAGGATGAGCATTAGTAGGGTGGTGGGATATCCTTCAAACTACATCCCATAAGAATTATTGAATTTGTAACAAAATACGATGCATTCATTTTTGAATTTTTCTAGATATAAAATGCATATACAATGTCTTCACACTTTATGATCACCCAAATCCCAAAGTAGGCAGGATGAGAGTATATAGTTCTTTGACCAAAATACTAACTATAATGTATATAAAAACTAAAATGGAATCAAGCCAACCATAACATGTAAGTGGCACAATCACCCTCAATCAACACTTATTTAGTGAACAATGTGCAAATATAATGCAAGCCATTGGAAAAACGTCTAAGTTGATTCAAACTAAAACGATTGATTACAGTAGCTTGTTCGATGATAAAAAAGACTAATGAAATACATTGGACCTTGTAATGAATCAACCAAGACCTATCAACATGATATGCATATGAATTTATGGTAAACCATCTAGTTTTATAAAATAAAATGCATATCAATTGGTGATAAACCATCTAGTTTTATAAAATAAAATGCATAAAAATATATTCCTTTGTAGTACTACCATCCAAATTTTACAAGACAAGCATGGATGCACTACAAAATAGCATAAATGATTGATATATTGTTGGAAAAAAATTGATATGATATTCTAATTATAAAATCAATTTGTTACAATAACATAAATTAGTCTAAAATACTCAAAATGAGTATGGAATATCATACCAAAGATGTACGTTCATCAACCCAACTAAAGTATACATTAAAATTTGAAGAGTTTGGTATACTATTGATACAAATCTATAATGCTAACACACTATCAAAATCAGAACTGATGCAATATTAAAAATAATTTGTTATCACCTCCAAATATTGAAACAACAACCCAATGTGAAAGAAAGAAAGCCTAACCACTAAACTAAAACTAAAAATGCACCCTAAACACATGAAACCGATTAATATAGGTCATAATAGGAATTCTTAATAGTTGCATATCTGAAATAGAATAAATTAGTTGTTAGTACAATAGGTATAATAGGTGCTAATGCATTGGAAACTTTAAAATTATCAAATTTCAACCAACTAATTCAATCACACCAAAATCTTACTATCAAATCATCTAAAAACTCAACCAAATATTACCAATAAAAATGAGCAACAAACCCCTATTAAAACACATCAAAATATTTATCTTCAACACCAATTGGAACAAATTTCACTTGCACCACAAATATTATCTTAAGAGCAAAATAACCATATCCAACTAGGAGGATTTTCATCCTTGAAATTGGTATTCAAGAGCATTTTCATCCTCATGAATTCCTGTGCTTTCTTAGATAAAATGAAAAATGAAAAATAACTAGTAACCCTTATTCTCAAGATCCTACCTCCTTTTATAAAAAATTTAGAGTTATTTTAAGAAAATAAAATATTTTTTTCCTTTTTGAGCTACTTTTTTGAAAAATATTTGTTTTTCTTTTTTGTTTCTTTTTCAAAAATGCATTTTTCGTTTCCATTATCTTTTTGAAAAAAAAAAAAATTTCTTTTTAATTTCATTTTTTAAGTAATTTTTATTAATAAAATAATATAAAGTGTCCTTATGACTACTTTTCATCACCTTGAACCTAGTGACACTTTATTTGTACAATTAAAACACCTTATTTTATACCAAAAACTCTTTGATATTTCTATTCCTCAATTTGAGTTCTTTGAATTCAATCACTAGCTTAGGAATCAAGATGATCTTCCCTTCTCCATCCAAGAGAGGAAACTCAATAGAAGCAACCACGTTGTGACCAAGTGTCTTTTTAAGGAGAGACACAAAATGTAGGCAGTGATTGTCATTGATGTCAAAACTAATTTTTGGTTGTTATTGTGACCAATTGCATAGTATAGGTTAACTACACTTGGTCCATATGGATTTGAAGCATACGTAAGCCACTAAGCATCAATCCCAATAAGATATTCAATGTAAACAAAGTGAAGAAGCCATTAAAACTAACATATTAAAACATGAAAGCTTAACAAACATCTATTCTAAGACATTGAAACTTATCCTATTGGGGGAGTGGTGTCGCATTGATGTGGAATGGCAACCCTTTCCCAATCCCTTGGATAATAAGCTTGTTTCAATCAGTTTTATCGAAGAAAACTGATGAAACCGATGAGAGATATATGTGAAACATGATGAAAACTATTTTTAACATGATAAAAGCTAAGATGATTGATGTAAAAGAATGCAATCTATGATTAAATGTATGCAAGTTTTAAAGATGCAAACCCTAGATTCAAAAATATGCTAAATGAGTGCAACTAAGTTACCATGGAAGCCATTAATGGATACTTTAAGCTATTATATCAAGATTTTAAACTAAAAAAGCTAAATATATGCTAAATATGGATGCAAATGAGAGTGATTTTAATAGCATAGGTTTACTATTAAAAGATGGATCCATATTCAATAGATGCAAGGTCTATTTATAGAATAGGCAAAATGAAATTGATGGTCAAGATTGAAAGAATCAATCAATGGTCAGGATGGAAGGAAAATGGAGGCATGGATCATGGATTCCTATCAAGGGTTGAGAATGCAAGTTGATTTTTATTCAAGGGCTCACAATCATGCAAACAAACACACTTTCAAAACTTGCTCAAGAAGTTTGTTGAAAGTTTGTTACAAGGAAGAATATTCCTTTTTTCAAATGAGTGAAGAGGGAGAACATCCTCATGGATGAGGAAAATTAGCATTTAGTTAATTAAAACCAAATTTTAATGTGCAAAAGGGGAAGGAATTTTCCTTGAGAATTTTCCTTTTGGAGGAATGTGTAAAGGAGGAATATTCTCAAGGAATATTCGCTTGCAAGTTGGAGAGTTAGAATTAATTAGTAATTTGACAATTAAAACAAAGTTTCAATCATGCACATTTAGAGGAATTTATGATATCCATTAAATAATTAACTTATTTAATGAAAAAGTATCAAAGTGACATTTAATTAAATAATTAAGATTATTTAATTAAATGAGATGACTTAGGGTGTTAAATTAAATATTTTGATTAATCCAATTTAACAAGACAAAAGGTTAGCATGAAAGGGCCTGTAGGAATTAACCTAATTAAATTAATTAGATTAATAGATGAAAATGATGCAATTAATTAAATAGTGAGGCTAATTAATCAATTAAGTGAAAAGAGGATGGGTTTTAGGATGAAACGATGTTAGTATATGAGATTCGAGTGTGTGATATCATTCAAGACATTTTTAAGTTTCTATATTTTTCCCCTCTTTGAAGCGAGGTACCTATTACGTTGGTTCAAAGTCTAACTCTTTTTCAAATAAAAATTGTTGCTCAAATCAAAAAAATAAAAAAAATCTAATTTTTGGATGCCCCACTATTGCCCCAATAGAAGGAATAAGTTGGTTCCCTGCCTCCTCGAGAGATGGGGCGAAAATTTTAAATTTTGGGTTGATCTCTCAACAAAGGTAAAATATAGGTGCAGGTGTCAAAACATGCCTCGGGATGCTAAAAATGGCCTCAGAAACACAAAAAATGGTGCAAAATAGGGTGTGAAGTGTAGAAATAGGTAAAACAAGCTAAAACCCTAGCTTTTGGCCCAAATTAGGGCAAAAAACCCTAATTTTTTGGCTTAAATAGGTGAGAAGGGTGCACTTCCAATTCATTTGTGCATTTAGCCTTTAGTGATTTTGTGCATTTGGACCTCTGACACCCTGGCGATATGGCTCACCGTGCGCTTCCACTTCACCTTTTCGAGCAGGTTCAAGGGTACCATCACCGAGCAGACGTAGGACCACGTGTATGTGATTTGAAACTTCTCTCAATTTTTGTATTTTAGTGCATTTAATAATGCGTAAAAATTAGGCTTTTAGGAGTGTCACTATATAGCAACACGCGAAAGGTGTTGGAAGCGTTGCTATTTATTTTTTAGCAACGCACTTGTTGTATAGTGGCGTGCCATCATTTCTTGTTCTGGTGATGCATTTGATTAGGGGGTCGTGATTGTAAAATAGCGATGCATTGGATTTTTTAGTTTAGCGTCGCTTACTTGTAATGGGTGACGCACTTGTCAAATAGCAACTCGCTAGCTTTTTTAGTTATAGTGATGCATGCAAATGTCGATTCACAATTGAGTATTGCAATATGTGTCACCAAATTGGTGATGCACACTCAAAACTTATATAGCGAAGCACCCCAAAAATAGTGTCACTATTGATTTTAGCGACACAATTGATGTTTTAGGATGCAAACTCTCATATTTTGATTAATTTTCTAACTTTTAGGAAAATTAACGTTGTTTGTGCGATGCGTGTAGGAGGATCTACCACCATTGATATCACAAGAGCATCATTCTGATATTTTGGTAGTGGCGCAAGACTTCAACAATTGAGAGGTGGAGCAACTAGGGATGTTGGGATTAGGTTTCATTGCTTTCCTATCAGAGGTCTATACTCATTTTGCTACGGTGATGGCACTTATCGAGAGGTGGCACAATGAGACCTCTTCTTTCCATTTTCCCACTAGCAAGGCCACTGTCACACTCGAGGACATGTGGCAGATCCTGCGGCTTCCTATTCATGGCCATAGCATGTCATCTATGACACAGAGGCTGGGAGGGATGCATGTTGCTCACTATTGTGATCTAACAACATCATTTTGGTCAATTCATAGATAGACTTGGATTTAAGGCTCATGTACCGATATTCAGATTGTTTGTGGTTGTGCTCATTTGCGGTGTGATTTCCCCCGACTGACAAGGTAGAGGTTTCAGTCTAGGTTGGGGGGTTGCATGGCACGGCATGATCCAGAGGACCACTCTATATGCTTAGGGGGCTATTCTACTTGCTTCATTATACCATGATATGCACTAGGCAGTTACTGTGAGGGCAGGAGCATCGGGGTAGGTGTGACACTACTACACATTTGGGCATATGGGCACATTACAGTGCTAAGACCTTTGGTTGTTTTGGCATATATCCATGAGGATGAGCCCATTGTATTCAGGTACAGGGTTCTGATGACATTGTAGCACCCCAACCCGACAGGTTTACCCTATTGGCGACGGGTCATTAATGATATGACTATTCTTCAATGGAGGTCGTGGCTACAGGTTCCTAAATGGTATGATGACCAGCATTAGTTGTACTTTGCTCGTCAGACCCACTATCTCCAAGGGCGGGAGCATACCATGATTGAGTGGTATCTTCCAGACCACATTGCCAGATAGTTCGAGGAGGTACAGGATGTACCTCTCGATGATTACATAGCAGTCTTCGCAAGATCTCAAGGAGAGGTCTAGTGGGGAGCCCAAATTGACCCTACAGTGGCGGTCAATGACTTTCGACGGCTAGTTTCCCAGCCTTGGGCATATGATCAAGGTTTTCCAGATGTAGGGACTACCCCAGGTTATGATGTGTGGTTCAGACCACCTATGCGGTTGACAGACCCAGTGGGGGGATACCCTAGAGGTAGAGGTAGAGGCAGAGGTAGAGGTAGAGGCAAAGGCAGAGGCCAAGATGGGGCGAGAGATGGAGGTAGGGATGGGAGAAAAGGAAAAGGGTAGTAGTAGCCAGAGTAGGATAGGGCATAGGTTCCAGGGGATGGGAATCAATAGCAGTAGTAGGATCAGGGTCACTAAGACCCAGGGCATTAGGATGGTCAGCAGAATGGCCAGCAGGATGGACATGTTTCGAGGGAACCACCGCCTCCACCACCACCTCAGCAGCTAGATCAGTAGTTATAGGCTCAGATACAAAATCTCATAGCCAAGAGAGATTATTTTCGTCAATAACTTCAAGTTGTGACCATAGAGAGAGATAGAGAGGTTCATTTGCGGCAACAACTGGACCTACAGTTGGCCCAAGAGATTGGGTGGAGGCAGCAACTCAAGGCCATCATAGCGGCATCTCAGGGATGGACAATGTCTTCTCACATGTATAGAGAGGCAGTCACAAAGGTTGCATATTATCAAATGCACTATCATCATGATGTTCTTAGAGAGATGCGACATCCTGATTTTTCTCAGAGGAGCAGGGTACCTCCGAGGGCTGAGGATCAGCCATCAGTTAGAGGGGAGTCGAGAAGCCACTACGGCTGGCCATCTAATAGACACTTTTTTATTACTTTCCTGATTATTTATACTGATACACATTCATAGGCTCATTTTTTATGGCCTCATGTATATTGTACTTTTGATTGATATCCATACACATTGATTCAGATATTGTATCATGACAGTCATTTTATATATATATATGAGATGAGATGATTCAGACTCATGATGTGATGTTCTTTTATTTCATGTTTGATGGATGTATAGATGCATATGATATGATTTGATGTTATATTTATGCATTACATATTAATATGATTATGTATGGATGCAATGTAATGGATGTGTTATCTTCTTTTTCAGTATCTTTGTATGATATGTTATGGGATGGATGTTATGACATGTTATGATATGTAGATGATATGATATGCTTATGAAGGATGTATGGATGGATGCATTTCTTTTTGTGTACTTTTCCCATGTGATTTATGATGTCATGATGTATGTATGCATATGGATGTATATATGGATAATGCAGAAGTTCATGCTTATGATATGATAATGCAATGTATGTTTATGTCTAGGACATGTTTATGATATGTGATATGGATTAAGATGCTTAGAATAACAAATCTATGTTACCTGAAACAACTTAAATGATAATGATGATGCAGTGGATTATGTTTTCCATTATTATGATATGTTGCAATGAGATGAGATGTATGCATGTGCTAACAATTTTGTGGATGTAGGATGGATTCCATGTTGATTTTTTTGTTGACTGTCATGATACCAAGTTAGCATGGAAAGAAGATAGAAGAATAAGATGAATGATTTAACCATCAATTTTGAGATTGATTCAAAAATTCCAACAAGTCCATGATCCACCGAGACTTTATTAGATATGGTGATGAGATGGATGATTTTTCACATATCTTGGGATTGGGATTTTTTGTCATTCCTTATGTTTGATATAACACATACACACAATGCATCAAGGTATCCATAACTAGGATGGTGTTGTATCTAGTGACATGGACTTTGACTCTGCAAATAGATAGGATAGTTCTTGTTCACACCTTAGCATATGGAAACCTCGTTGGAATGTAGTTTATAAGTTTAGAATATATTGGACCAAAGCATAATCAATAGTCAACAACCTACTCCAAACAACCTCCCTACACACAACTAAGCAAGTATGCGCCAAGATTATTTTACAAGAATACCCACAAGCATAGCAAATGAAAGATAATGATTGATGCACCATTCCTTTCTCTCTAAATTGTTTAGACATCATTGGCAGGTCCTCGAAATGGGTCATTGAGATAAATCATAAGAAAAGATCAAAGATAAATAGTCAGTTTTATCTATATCTTTTTCCAGTTTAGCATAGCTAAGGTGATTTATGATGTTGATGCCCATTGTTAGAAGGATACATCCTAGGACATGTTATCAGATGGTTTAATTAGGATTAGATGTGTGATAGGTCATTGATAAAAACTCCACTGACTCATTTACCTATGATCTAGACTTTATATTTTGACACTTAGGTTCACTTTACGTCTTGTGACACTTGTTTTCTATTTTTTTTACCAGATTTTTGAAGATGACGATCAATTTATTATGGATGAAGGTTTATTGAGGGTGAAAGCGAGATGACATGGATGGTTTTGGGTTTTCCAAATATTTCAATGTTTTTGGTCTTTTTGAAAGTTTATGTGAATGTTTTTGTTTTCGATTATTTGAGGTTGTTTAGGGTTTTCCAAGGTTTTCCAATGTTTTTGGGTTTTATGATTTTTCCAATGTTTAGGGATTTTTCTAAGTTTTTGAATGTTTTGGGTTTTCAATTTTCAAATGTTTTTGTATTTTCTAAGTTTTCAAATATTTTTTGTGTTTTCAATTTTCAAATGTTTTGGGGTTTTCTAAGTTTTTTGAATGTTTTGAATTTTCAATTTTTAAATGTTTTGGGGTTTTTTGAGATTTGACCAAGAAACTAATCTAACAGACAATCCTAGGGGCCTCAGGGGCCTCAGGGGCTTATCAAAGATGAGCCTTGCCTACATTATACAAGCAAAGACCATGTAGTTTGATTGACTTGACTTATTAATGATGAGAAATGAACACCTGATGGATTGTCAGTTTATTATGATGGACTCCTAAAGGAATGACCTAGGGTGTCTCGGGGGCACATCAGTGCTTCAAGCTCAAAGACTCGTAGTTCGACAAGGTATTTTTTTTTATTTGATTTTCGATGTTTTGACCTTTTTAGGGATTTTTTATGTGATTTGGATGTTTTGGATTTTGACTTTACAAATTTTGAATGTTTTTGGATTTTAGTTGTACAGGATTTTGTTGTTTTTTGGTTTTCATGAATGTTTTTGGGATTTTTGATGAGATTTCCAATAACCTTAAGATATAGAAGAACACAATCCAATCTGTAACAAATTGCCCACAGTGTGATGCGATAGACTACCTCGATATAGGTGGGACAAGATGGCCTTAGGAATATGCCAAGTAATACTAAAGGGAATACGATACTTCACAATATCAAGCTATGATACGGATGTGAATAGGTGATGGAATAAATAGGATGAATGATGTGATGCAAAGAATGATCTAGGATAAAGAGCCAAAAATAGATGAAGGCGCTTTATTTATGCAAGGTGCCTGTTTTCCAGGTTTTCACCAAGGTACTTGCCCAAAGTGCCACCGAAGTGGTTTTCACTAGAGGACGATTGTTTCACTTTACTTTTTCAATCCTTATTCTTTTTTTTTTTGGGTTTTTGATCATTTTTTTATTTTTTTTGTATTTTAACATTTACACCCTTCAAGCCTAAGCATAAAAATTTTTAAGATGCAAACTAGTGGTCGATTCCTGTAAGGGTTCACCTTCAGGTGTTGATAATTGGTATGTTCTTGATCCATAGCTTGTTATGACAATAAATGGACCTAACCAGTTAGGTTCAAACTTTCCTTTACTGTCTTGATCTGGATTTTTTTTTTATTCTACTTGAGAACAAGATCCCCTAAATGGAAAGACTGACTCTTGATCTTCTTGTTATAGATTTTTTTTAATCATTTTTTATATACTTGCAAGTGATTAAGGGCATCAAGACGATGCTCATCCAAGAGTTCTAACTCATTTAGTCGAGATACTTTGTACTCTTCATCAATGATCAGATTCTCCAATGACACTTGCAGCAAGGGAAGCTTGACCTCAATAGGCAGGCTGGCTTCTGATCCATAGACCAAGGAGAACGAGGTTGCACTTGTAGGTGTGTGGATACTAGTTTGATAGGCCAACGGGGTAGGATTTAACTGCAGATGCCAGTCATGGCCAGCTTCATTGATTGTTTTTTTTAGGATTTTTAGAATGGTCTTGTTTGTAGCCTTAGCTTGACCTTTTTCCTGGGTTAATACGGGGTAGAGAACTGATGTTGGATGTTGAATCTTTGACATAGCTCTTTCACATCCAAATTTTTGAAGGTTGTTCCACTATCAGAGACAAGGGATTGCGGAATGGGGTATGTGCAGGATCATGATGGGCCAAAAAGTGGCGATATGATGGGTATGTGTATGGTATGTGGCTGACGACTTTTTTTTTACCCAAAATTGATTAAACGAAAAGGGTTTTAAAGGAGATTCTCATATTTCCACCAATATAAATTATGCTTTACTTTGAATTTAATAAATTATTATTATTCATTTTCTATTTGAATTATGACTAAAGTCCTAATTGATAGGCTAATTGAAAAACATCTATAGCTTTCAAACGGTATCACATTTTTGAATCTAAAACATGTGACACATTCTATGCTTCACATATTATAGGATTTTTTTTAAATGAATTTCGTGAAGTTTTGACCAAGTTAAGGTGGTTAGACATACAATTTTTATATTTTTTTAAAGTTGTAATAAAAAATTCATAATTAATTATTTACTTGGAAAAAAATTACAAAAAATATGCATCACATTGGGACATGAGTGCTCTACTTATATCTAAAATCTTATAAAAAAATATTATCATTTTATTGTGGTTAGGGTGGTTAGACAGACACCTACTTCTTATTTTTTCACAAATTTAAGTACTACTGCATTGAAATTTCAAATTTTCACCAAATAGATTTTTTTTTAAATAAACCTAGTAGTTTAGAAACTACATTCAATTTGCTACAAATTCTATTCTTACATATTTTTGAAATAATATAGATAACTTATTCAAATTTTTATGTCAAGTTGCCTAACTCTAATTTTTCTGAATTTTTCGCCACTTAAGGGCCTGTTTTTTCCGTGATGATCCTGCACATACCCAACATCATAACGACAAATAAGTTAATTCAAGATAAATTTGGAAATTTTCTTCCCTATTATGTAGTTCATAGGAATTACTTCTACCCACTTGGTAAAGTACTCAATGGTCGTTATGATGAACTTGTGGCTATTAGATGAGGTTGGAGTAATCTTTCCTAAGAGGTCAAGCCCCCACTACAAGAAAGGCCAAGGTATGACCATTGGTTGTAACTCCTGAGTTGAAGCATGAATAAGATCTCCATGTTGTTGATATTGGACACTTCTGGGTGATCCCACAATAATGGGTTACAGTTTTTGGCCAAACTTGACATTAAAATCAAGATTTTTCACTAGACATTCACTTTCTTACACCTATAGCAGCTAAACCATTAAGGTTTTGAAGATGAATCAAACTAGTGATTTGTTAAATATTTTGTGTAGATTCTAATTATATTTTTTTAAAAAAATAAAAAAATAAATTGTGAATCATTTTATGTAATTTTTAATAACTTGTTTTTTCTACTAATCAGCATTTTTAAAAAGTGATGTTTACTTCGGCCCACGTAACTTTTTTTATAGATAGGATACAATTCTAATTTTTAAAATACAAATTTTTCACACCAATATCTAGGGAATGGATATTTTTTCATAATTTTTTGTTACATTTTTTTTTTTAATTAATTTTCCAAGTCATCATAATTATAATTTGGACAGAGGTGTACTTCGGCTCGCATAACTTTTTTTGTATTCATTTGAATTAACTTATTCTTTTTTTTTTGGAATAAGGACATCAATACCTAGTATACATGTATTTTTTAGAATTTTTTTTATCTATTTTTCTATTTTTTTGTATGTGTGAAATAAAGAACGTGATGTTCATTGAAAATCCTACATTCACAAGAAATAAAAAATAAATATAATAATCAAATTAAACATATTTAAAATTATACTTTTTGCGAAGCTTATAATAAGGGTTGCAGGTTTACAAAACATAAATTTTAAATGAATTCATTTGATCACCCAAAAGGTAAATCAAAAGTGGTTTTTTATCAGCATTTTGATAGGTGTAGAGGAGACTCGATTATAGGTATGGTTTAAATATAACAAGGTTCTATCCAAGGGGGTTTGATCTAAGGGGGTTTGATCAATCCCTCTTTAATTAAAATAATTTAAATGGAACCTTTAAAGTCATAAATCATTGTATTTTCTAAAAATATGTGATTTCAGGCAAAAATCGGGATGTCCCAAAAAGTGTAACCCATTATTGTGGCAGCACCTTTTTGCATGTATTGATGGGCTTCTCTTTCCATGGTTGGCCAGTAATACCTTGTCCTCAATAGTTTCTTAGCTAAAGGAATACCACTAGAATGGGAACCACATATGTCATCATGTACTTCTGTTAAAGGCTTCCTCTTGGTTGAGACATCATAGTAATGTCCCCTTGATGCTTCGATGGTATAAGGTATCACTTAGGATCACGAATCGGGATGTATTTTTAACAAAGGTCTTCTTAAGGTTGGAGGTGATATAGAATGGGAGGGTTCCTCTACTAAGGTAAGTGAATATATCATGATACCACAGGGAACCAGGACCAATGATGAAACACACAAATTTAGATTTTGGGATTTTGAAATCTGGTACGAGAAGTTCTTCTACCAATAATTCACATTGAAGGATGTTGTACAGCATGTCTAACAATGATCCAATTGTTTCCATAGCATTTTTTGCTCGGTTGTTCATGCGAGGAATCCGCTCAAAAGTTATGTCTATAAAAAATTCCTTAAGACTTTCTGCCATCTTCTTATAAGGAGTAAGCTTATCATCCTTAGTTTGGTAGTTTCCATTAACTTGATTGATAACTAGCTATGAGTCTCCATAGACTTTCAACTCTTATATCTTCCACTAAACTACTATCCTTAGACCTATTATTAGGGCTTCATTCTCCACAATATTATTAGTACACAGAAAGGATAGTCGATGTGACTTTGGAATGCAATCACCTCGAGAGGTGATAAAGAGAATACTCGCCCCTGATCCATGTTATGTAAATGATCCATCAAAGTAGATTTTCCATTGATTTGTTGTATTGACAAGGAACATTGATTCATCAAGGAATTCAGAGATCAAAGGATTCTTTGCATAGACAGGTGCTTTCGCCAGTTGGTCTATGATCACTTGTCCTTTTATTGCCTTGCACTCCATGTACTCTATGTCAAATTCAATCAAGATCATTATCCATTTGGCCATTCACCCAGTGAGAGTTGCTCTAGATAAAAAATATTTCAATGGGTTGATATTTGTAATAAGCTTGATTTGATGTGACAGCATGTAATGTCTGAACTTTTGTGAAGCAAAAACCACTACTAATCATGCTTTCTCAATGGATGAGTAATTCATTTCATAGCCTACCAAGGTCCTGTTGATGTAATAGATGACTCTTTCGTTTCCATTTTCATCATGTTGTGCTAGAAGAGCACCTAGTGCTACTGATGTTGCAGAAATGCATAGGATCAATGGCTTGTTTGGTATCAATGGCATGACCATTGGAGGTGTCAATAGGTAGTCCTTGATATGTTGGAAAGCTTTATCACATTTCTCATCCCACTTATAAGTTATTCCTTTATAGAGAAGATGTGAGAAAGGGTGGATCTTGTCTGATAATTGCGCTATGAACCTTCTAATGGACTACAATATTCCTTGTAACCCTCTCATCTGCTTCAATGTTTTTGGTGGTTCCATTTCTAAGATGGCTTTCACTTTTGGTGGATCAATCTCTATTCCTCTTTGTGAAATGATGTAGCCAAGAAGCTTCCCTGATGTAACCCCAAAGACACACTTTTTTAGGTTCAACTGTACCTTATACTCTTTGAGTTTGTCGAAGATGGGTCCTAAGACTTCTATGTGCTCACTCCTTTTCTTTCACTTGGCCAAAATATCATCCACATAGTCTTCGACTATTTTTTGGATCATGTCATGAAAGATGAGGGTCATGGACCTTTGATAGATCGCTCCTCCATTCTTCAACCCAAATGGCATCATGTTCCAACAATATGTTCCCCATGGACAAGGGAATGCAGTTTTGTGTTGATCCTCCTTGGCGATCATGATTTGATTATAGCCTAAAAAACCATCCATGAGTGATAGAATTTCATCTCCAGCTGTTAAATCCACAATGATGTTGATATTAGGAAGAGGGAAATCATCCTTCGGGCATGCTTTGTTCAAGTCTCTAAAATTTGTGCATATTATGATGGCCCCAATGGGTTTGGAGAGTGCTACCAGGTTGGAAACCCACTCAAGATAGTCAATCGATTGGATAAATCCGACATCAAGAAGCTTTTATAACTCAATTTTCACCAAGAGTGCTACCTAAGGGTGCATTTTCTTAATTTTTGCTTGATTGGTTTGGCTTCAGGATAGACTGCTAAATGATGCACAACCACTTCTAGATTGAGCCCTAGCATATCTGTGTATGACCATGTAAAGTTGTCTCTTTTCTCTTTTAGGAATTTTGCTAGGTTTTTTTGTTCTTTATCCAACAAGGATTTGACATAGAAAGTTATCTTGGGTGCTTCTTTTGTTCCCACGTTAACTAGAGTAGACTTCTCTGCTAACACTATTGAATTTTCTAGATGCATTTCACTAAGGGGGAGATTGAATCCCTCATCCTTGGGTGCCTCAAAGAGGTTTTCACCCTTGGATACGTCCTTTCTTTTTACTATTTTAGGATCAAAAAGTGCCATAGTGTGGTTTTCACTCAGAGATCTGCATGTTATTTGCATGTCATCAATTTTGCGACTGAAGGATTCAATCATCTCCCCATAGTACGCTTGTGTGTCTACCTCTATATCAAAACCAGCTTTGTGATCTTCCCATGGTAAGTTGTCATGCAGCCCCATGAATTCTAAGATTGCTTCATCGTTTTTAAATAAATCTAGAATCGTTGGTCCTCATTTGTCCCAAACAATGAGTTGGGGGTATACTAGGCTTATTTCAGTGGTTTGGACATTTGGGGTGAAAGATGTTGTGGATATCATGAAGAGAGAGTTATTCTCAAATAGGTCAAAAATATCGAGAGGGAAGTTGTCTAGGGTAGTATCACACGATGTTGGTAACCAAGAGGAAGCCTCAACCCGTTTAGCGGAAGTACCTTTGCTAATAAGGGTAACCTTGTAAGTAGTACATCCTAGGCCAAGATTCTTTGGACATCTCTCAGAAACGACTGGTTCTAGCAAACCATTGTCATTTTGACCCAGCTTCTCATTCTTATTGTACCCCCAACCCTTCATTAGCTGCAAGCCTTTATTGTCATCTTCCATGGGAAGAACGGTCATGGGTTGGTCATCTTGATAAAGTAGTTTAGAGACATCCTCCTCATTGACATCTTCTTTGTTAAAATCCCCCCACTTGGTGAAGGTGGTAGCTGCCATCTTTAATGCTTTAGCCACTTTGTGAATAGGTTTGGGTTCCCCATGAGATTTGGGAGAAAGAGGTAACTCTCCCAACACAAAAGTGTCTTTCTGTAGTTTGTAATTTCCACAGCCATCATCCTAGATTACTACTTTGATGTCAAGAATTTTTTGCATAATGGGTGTTTTTGTTTCTGAGGTAGATGGAAGGGATGATGGGTCAATAAATGAGAAGGATGGTGTAGGCCCTTCATCATTTTTTAGGGATTTTTGGTATTTTGTAAAACTTGGCCTCAAGGTTCTTGCAATAGTAAAAAGGCTCAGGATCTCCATGTATGGGAACTTCTCTATCCTCAAAAGGAAAATTTACACATTGATGATAGGTCAAAGCTATAGCTTTTAGGGCATGAATTCATGGTCAACCAAGAAAGATATTGTAGGGGAGATCAAGGTTTAACACTCAAGACATGTAGTCTCTACAATGATGGGTCCCACTTGGATGGGCAGCATGATGATGCCTTGTGATACCCACTCTTGATCATCATATGCTCTAATGGTTGTACTCTTTGCTTTCTCAATAGAATCTTCTGAATAACCCAAGTTTTTGATCAACTAAACAGTGCAAATGTTCAAACTACTACCTCCATCTACTAAGACTCTTTTAACCTTGTTCTTATGAACAATGACCTCAAGGTGTAAAGAACAGTTATGAGATGGTTGCGATGGTAGGTCTTGTTTCGAGAAGGTGAGAAGATGAGGGATAGTGATATGCCCTACCATAGCTTGAAACTACTATGTATCCATATCCTTAGGGATAGATGATGTGGATAAAGATTTTTCTAAGATTTCTCTAAGTGTGGGGGATAGCCTTAGCAGTTCCAAGATCGATATCTATGCGGGGGTCTTCTTAAGTTGATATAGGAGACTGTACTTTCTAGGGTTTGATGTTGGAAAAGTAGGTTGTGCCCTAGGTTGAGATGGAACTCCTTGGATGGTGACTTTTCCACATTGCATGGTGACTCCACACTCCGCACTAGGTCCTTTGATGGTGACAACGGTGACGACATTGTCACAGGAAGTGACTACGTTGGAATAGACATGTTGCACATTATTATAGGTATTCCCTTTTCCATTGGCATTCCCTTTGTTGTGATCCGGTATGGGGTTCTTATATATCTTAAGATCCTAGTTATCAGCTAGTACTTCAACAAATATGTCTCCATTCTCGATAAGATATTGGATAACATTCTTTTGTTTCAGGCAGTTAGATGTTTTGTGTCATTTGATTTTGTGAAAGTCACAAAGATCTTTTTCATTGTACCAGGGTGGCTTATCCTATGGTTCTTGGTAGGTGACCTCCATACACATGACATTAAACTCTTTGACATGGTCCATAGGACTTCCTCTCCCTTTTTATTTATCAAATTTGGGGACCTCAAAATCGGGAGCGAAAGGTATCATTGCAATGTTTTGATCAAATGGATACAGACATAGGTTTTGTTGTGTATGGGGCTTCTTCATTTTTCCCATACGGATATCCTACATTTCTTATGTTAACACCTTAAGTTGTGATGCTACATCATCTTGTGGGTTTGGTGGAGGAACATATGTTGTGTATTGTGGGATGGCGGATGGATTGTACATGGGATTTTGATATGATGGGGTGTTGTATAGTGTGTATGGTGGTGTAGGATATTGTGAAGGTGATGGCAGTGGAGGCGTATATGTTCCCAATGTATTTGTATTGACGATGTTCTATTGAGGGTTATAGTATAAGCCCTATTGTTGTTGTTATTGTCTGAGCACTTGTTGTTGTTGGGCATACTATTGGGCTTGTTGTTGGGCTTGTTGTTGTTGTTGGGCCACTAGGGTTGCTTGTTGTGCTACTAAGGCTACTTGGTGTTGTTGTTGGACCACTAGGGCTTGTTGTTGGGCCTGTTGTTGTTGTGTTGCTAAGGCTACTTGTTGTTTTTGTTGTTGTATTGCTAGGGATACTTGTTGGCATTGTTGTTGTGCTGCTAGGGCTGCTTGTTGTGATTGTTGTTGTTGCTTTATTGCTAGGGTTGCTTGTTGTTGTTGTTGTTGTGCTGCTAGGGTTTCCTGTTGTGCTTGTTATTGTTGTTGTGCTACTAGGGATGCTTGTAGTTGTTATTGTTGTTGTTGTTGTGCTACTAGGGCTTCTTGTTGTTGTTGTTGGGTGGCTTATTGATAAGCCTGTTGTACTTGCTATAAAGCTAAGGCATGTACTTGCAATGTAGGATTGGTTGGTTGTTGGGACATTTGCAATGAGTTTTGGGTGTTTATGGTTTGAGTGGGTTGTGAGTCGTTGACAAGAGGTTGGGGGTTCCCTTGGTTTAACATTCCTTGCAAGATGGTGGTTTGGGATGGAGGAATGTAAGATTAAGGTCCTATTTGATCTGGCATGACGTGGAGGACTAATGGGAAAGATGACGATGGAACCATTTGGTATTGTGATGGAAATGACACATTTAGACCTTGTAATTGATTGAAAGGGTTCCCTTAACCAATGAGTAGGGGGTTCCCTTGTTGTATTTGAGGTGTGACCAAGGTATTACCTTGGTTGATGGGATTTGTAACCAAGGTGTTGTTTTGATTTGGGTTGATGATGGATGGTATGGACATGTTTTGTGAAACCAATGGTATGGATGAACCAATGGGTGGTTGGATAAAGATGTCCCTATTTTAAGTAAGGGTTGATTTTGCGTGAGGATGTTGACATACCCTAGTTGGTCAATTTGAGACACTTGGCCCATACTACCTTGCATGAGGTTGGGCACACTTGTGGTACTTGTTGGGATGGATGAGGATGGTTTCCCTCAATATGTCGAGGTTGTCGTGGATTCATGAAGTGTAGGTGGTGTTCAGGAATGGTAGGAGCACCAAATGTAGGTGTCCAAGTGGTCTTTTGGGGTGGATTGGTGTTGAGGGTTCCCACAAGTGTATTGTTTTATTTTTCCCTAGTGACTAAGATGATAGAAGCATGGATGAATTCAAGCCTCGTGTTAAGCCTTGTGCTGAAAAATGATGGGGGGATTGAGGTTATCTTCTTTTTGGCTTGACCTTATTTCTTATACTCAAGGATTTCTTCTTTGGTAAGCTCAAATGGATTATTTGTAATGTTTTCTACCTCATATGGTGCCTCTAGATTTTGGGGTTGTTGTGAGAGGGTAGAATGACTTAATGCATCGAATACTTGAGGGTTGGTATCACTTGTGGTGGATGTGACTTTTGTTTTCTCCATGATTCTCTTATGTTGTGATCTTTTCATTACCATAAATTGTGGGTCACCTATGGGAGAGTTGTGTTGGGATTTGTAATGTTTAAACTCTCTAGTTGACTCAAACTTAGGTAAGAGGGCCCCTCTAAGTCATTTTGGAGCAATGATGTGAGTGGGAGATGAAAAGATGAATGATATGGGAAGTGATCTTTGCAAATGTTTTGGGACAACACTTTTGACTAAGAGGTTTGATTGTTTTGATAAGAGGTATTAATGAACTTATAAACCTTGAAGGTAGACTTGTGACCTTCAAGATAGATTCATCCACAAGTGTGATAACTAACCTAACTAAGTGTATGGAAAAGGATCCATTTCGCGTACACCTTAGTTAAGTTAGGGGATTGGTTTGCTAGATATCTAAGTCCAAAGTGTTGGTGTGTTCAAAATTTTGCAAAGTTTGGTGAAGTGAAGTATGAAATTTGATGAAGGCTGGATGAAATGTTTTGGCCCAATGATGATCTAGAATGAATCTTTTGTTTTACAACACCATGATAGTGAGAAAAATTATTTACCCTA
Organism: Sequoia sempervirens; assembly: GCA_007258455.2. Lineage (NCBI taxonomy): Eukaryota > Viridiplantae > Streptophyta > Pinopsida > Cupressales > Cupressaceae > Sequoia > Sequoia sempervirens. Next base: position 44,309,343 of record VDFB02000003.1, read on the forward strand.
CGAGTAATTTCAACCCAAAAGATCAACGTTGACTTAGATGATAGAGACAATTTGGACATATAAATCTAGGTCGCCCAACAAAGGGTGGGAATAAATTTTTTTTATCAAGTTGTCCTAATTGCGGTAAAGTTTTAAGGCCCATTTTTTGATAAAATTTAAACTATGATGTCTACGTTTGAAATGGTGGAATGTGGACCTTATTTTGGGAATTTTGATTTTGCGGGAGATCATGAAGATAAGTACAAGATTATGAAAAAGAGGATATTTATTGCCACGCAGGAAGTGGTAATATGGGCCTTCCGACCACAATATCAGTGTTTTCCTCATGTTTGTCTAAGATGTTTGTTGTGTTTCTCCACTGGCTTGGTGTTTCCTTTGTTTCAAAAATGAAGCTCCTCAAACTACTAATTATATCTATTTTTTCTCCTTCAATCAATTCAAAGTTTGGTTGTATAATAGCCAATGTAAGGTTTGGTTGTTGAACCAAAGCGATCAAACACCAAATGGTCATGTCTAGGGTTCAATTTTGTTAATTTATCTTGCTTAAATGAGTTTCTTTTTACCACAAACACTTGTCTTGCTTAGGTTTCCAACTAAATGTCTATGTCAAAAACATCATTTATTTCACAAGGTCCTTTATGTGAAATTCATGAAGTTAGAGCCATAGTAGCTTATGTTAACTTTGGGAAGTATGGATTGAGATGTAAGTCAAGATATTTAGAAGTCTCTAAGGATAAGAATCCTTAGGAAAAGCGTCAATATCAAGACTTTTCAAAGGGTATTCATGCTTAAACCAAAGGGTTTGAAATTTTGAGAAAGATCATTGATATTTTTTTAGCAATTTTTTGGAACCAAGCAAATGTTTAACTGACTCACAAGCATTTACAATCCTATTTCGAGCAGGTACATATTTCTTAGTGGGCTTTCTATCATCCCCTAAGAGATGATTAATCCATGAAGATGGAATGGACAAATAGGATACGTCAAGGAAATGTAACATCTTGACATGCCAAGAAAAAGAGTCCCTTCCCTATTTTCTTTATTTCCTCAACCAAAAGCCGAACATGGTAAGTAACTTCTTGGAACGATGCTATTCCAATGCACTACCTTAAAAATGTTTCAAAATTGGACTTGGTTAGCCACTACAGACAAGGTTTTTAATGACTATATTTGGGATAAACTTGTGTTATACATGCGATGATTCACTCAATTAAGAGGCCTCCCAACCCTTAGAAATATCTAAGGGTTTTGATGTATCACATGGATACTAAGGGAGACATTCATCAGTATAAGACAACAACACCAGCTTGGTTAATGACTTTATTCACTAAATTATTTATATAGCAAACCAAAATGAAAGCATCGCTTGAGTCGTTCCCTCTCACAAGTTGGAAGGTAGGCCCTCTAAAGGTAACACAATTTGTGAAGCAAAAATGCTTTTTGTCACCCAATATTTTCCAAAAGGCCCAAGGGGAGACGATAGGTGCTTCCAAGAAGAAAAGTATACTTGTTTGTTTCTCTTCACCCAAGATCGCATGAAGTGCAAGGGGAGAGGATATGCACAACAAGCACACACAAGCAAATCAAACACTCGTTCACTTTAACTTTGACAAGCATAATGAATTTGTTTTAAGCACCAAATGAAGTGTTTAGATTGTTTTGTTTAATGTTAAACCTGATATTGCAAAATGAGGATATGAGGGTTCAATTTTACCTAATTTGAATGTTTATTTTAAACCCAAAGGAAATTTAGTTGGTCCTAAGACATGAAATAAAGCATCATAAATGGGTTATAATTTCCCCATAAGTGTAAAAACACTTGTTACAATGTATAATCAAATGGCAATATGCTCCTTCACTTCAAATTTTATTCCTTCCACTGGGGCAACAATGGGGCATCCAAAAATAGAAAAAATTTATTTTCTTGATCTAAACAGTAGTTTTTATCCAAAAAAGCGTCAGTCTTTGAACCAACGTAAAAAGTACCTCGCTTCAAAGAGGCGAAAAATGTAGACACCTAAAAATGTCTCGAAGGATATCAAACACTCAAATCTCATATACTAACACTATTTCATCCTAAAACCCATCCTCTTTTCACTTAATTGATTAAATTAGCCTAACTATTTAATTAATTACATCATTTTCATCTATTAATCTGATTAATTTAATTAGGTTAATTCCTACCCCTTTCATGCTAACCTTTCGTCCTATTAAATTGGATTAATCAAAATATTTAGTTTAACACCCTAAGTCATCTTGTTTAATTAAATAATATTAATTATTTAATTAAATGTTACTTTGATTCTTTTTCATAAAATAAGTTAATTATTTAATGGATATCATAAATCCTCTAAATTTGCATGATTGAAACTTTGTTTTAATTATCAAATTACTAATTAATTCTAACTCTCCCACTTGCAAGGGAATATTCCTTGAGAATATTCCTCCTTTGCATATTCCTTCAAAAGGGAATATTCTCATGGAATATTCCTTCCCCTTTTTCACACTAAAATTTGGTTTTAATTAACTAAATGCTAATTTTCCTCATCCATGAGAATATTCTCCCTCTTCACTCATTTGAAAAAAAGGAATATTCTTCCTTGTAACAAACTTTCAACAAACTTCTTGAGAAAGTTTTGAAAGTGTGTTTGTTTGCATGATTGTGAGCCCTTGATTAAAAACCAACTTGCATTATCAACCCTTGATGGGAATCCATGATCCATGCCTCCATTTTCCTTCCATCCTGGCCATTGATTGATTCTTTCAATCTTGACCATCAATTTCATTTTTCCTATTTTATAAATAGACCTTGCATCTATTGAATAGGGATCCATCTTTTAATAGTAAACTTATGTTGTTAAAATCACTCTCATTTGCATCCATATTTACCATATATTTAGCTTTTAGAGTTTAAAATCTTGATCATAATAGCTTAAAGTATCCATTCATGGCTTCCATGGTAACTTAGTTGCACTCATTTAGCATATTTTTGAATCTAGGGTTTCCATCTTTAAAGCTTGCATACATTTAGCATAGATTTCATACACTTACACCAATCATCTTAGCTTTTATCATGTTAAAATAGCTTTCATCATGTTTCACATATATCTCTCATCGATTTCATCAGTTTTCTTCAATAAAACTAATTGAAACAAGCTTATTATCCAAGGGATTGGGAAAGGGTTGTCATTCCACATCAATGCAACACCACTCCCCCAATAGGATAAGTTTCAATGTCTTAGAATAGATGTTTGTTAAGCTTTTGTGTTTTAATATAATAGTTTTAATGGCTTCTTTACTTCAAATTTTATTGCCCAAACCTACAAAACCAATTAGCCTCAAAGAAAAAGAAAAAAAGTCAGTGACATGTTAGCAATCAAATGAAATCAAAAAATTAAAACACATGTCAAAATTTAGGTTCAGTTTTGTTTACCAGTAAATAGTGATGTTGAAATCAATTGCGTTGTTGAATTTCCATCAGATGCATTGCTATATCGAAAGTGAATCACTGTATTGAAAAATCAACTACGTCGCTCTACAGTAAATAGTGAACATCAATAGCATTGCCAAATCAAATGCATCGCTAAAATAAAATTCATGTTGCAATAAAAATAAGTTTAGTGTCGCTATTTAATTATGCGATAATGAAATTTAATTGACGTATTGTTGAATTTGAACCGAAGTGTGTCACTGTATAGCGATGTGTCGATGAATCTTCAATAGTGTCGTTGAATCTGCAAACACAAGGAAAACAAAATTCTAAAGAGAAATTTGTCAGATTGATTAGTTTAGGCCCTCCTTCTAGCGCCAAAATGTGACCAATTGCATAATATAGGTTAACTACACTTGATTCATATGGATTCAAAGCATAGTTAAGCCACTAAGCATCAATCTCAATAAGATATTTTTATGTAAACAAAGTGAAGAAGCCATTAAAACTAACATATTAAAACATGAAATCTTAACAAACATCTATTCTAAGACATTGAAACTTATCCTATTGGGGGAGTGGTGTCACATTGATGTGGAATGGTGAGCCTTTCCCAATCCCTTGGATAATAATATTGTTTCAATCAGTTTTATTGAAGAAAACTAGTGAAACCAATGAGATATGTATGTGAAACATGATGAAAGCTATTTTAACATGATAAAAGCTAAGATGATTGATGTAAGTGTATGCAATCTATGCTAAATGTATGCTAATAAGAGTGATTCTAACAGCATAAGTTTACTATTAAAAGATGGATCCCTATTCAATAGATGCAAGGTCTATTTATAGAATAGGCAAAATGAAATTGATGGTCAAGATTGAAAGAATCAATCAATGGTCAGTATGGAAGGAAAATGGAGGCATGGATCATGGATTCCCATCAAGGGTTGAGAATGCAAGTTGATTTTTAATCAAGGGCTCACAATCATGCAAACAAACACACTTTTAAAACTTGCTCAAGAAGTTTGTTGAAAGTTTGTTACAAGGAAGAATATTCCTTTTTTTCAAATGAGTGAAGAGGGAGAATATTCTCAAAGAATATTCTTATGGATGAGGAAAATTAGCATTTAATTAATTAAAACCAAATTTTAATGTGCAAAAGGGGAAGGAATATTCTTTGAGAATTTTCCCTTTTGGATGAATGTGTAGAGGAATATTCTCAAGGAATATCCCCTTGCAAGTGGGAGAGTTAGAATTAATTAGTAATTTGATAATTAAAATAAAGTTTCAATCATGCAAATTTAGAGGAATTTATGATATCCATTAAATAATTAACTTATTTAATGAAAAAGGATCAAAATGACATTTAATTAAATAATTAAGATTATTTAATTAAATGAGATGACTTAGGGTGTTAAATTAAATATTTTGATTAATCCAATTTAACAAGATGAAAGGTTAGCATGAAAGGGGTAGGAATTAACCTAATTAAATTAATCAGATTAATAGATGAAAATGATGCAATTAATTAAATAGCTAGGCTAATTTAATCAATTAAGAAAAAAGAGGATGGGTTTTAGGATGAAACGGTGTTATATGAGATTCGATTGTGTGATATCGTTCAGGACATTTTTAAGTGTCTATAGTTATTGATATCAATACTTGGTGAGATTGTTTCATATGTTTGTGAGGTTATTGTTAGTGGTTGATAACAACACTTGGTAAATTGTTTGTGGTTGTGATTGTTTTCAGCACATGAAAAGTAAGGGAGGTTGTTGGCATTTGGTGTCTCTAATGTCTATACTTGGTGAGATTGGTCTAGTGATTTGACAATATTCAACTTGGCTAGCAATGGTGTATGGTGATGTTGTTGAAGTTCATGGTTGGATGTCATGCCGTGTCTGATGATAATCAAAGAAGTATTAAGTATTGTTGTTGTCAATAGAATTGTTTTCATAATGATATATTAAGACAAGGATTAGAATTGTTTCTGATCGTGGAGAGATGTTGTTGATGGTAGACAATATGTTCCATGTTCTCTCCTGTTGTTCCTAATGAAGCATATGTTGTTCAAAGAAAGTTATGGCCTCAAAAAGTTGATTGAGCATTTTTGTTTCAAGAAGTTGTCTTGAAGACTGTTTGGGAGAATGCTATGCATTCCTCCACTATTACAGACATGGTCTTACGGTTTGGAATTTAAAGTTAGTGTTATGTGGATGTTGCACTCCTATCTTTTCAGGTCACCAGTGTTATCGAGGAGATTGTTGTAAGTTGCAGAAGGTCGGTAGTGTTGTTGGTTGTTTGGACTGGTCCAAAAATGCTCTGCATTTCTCCACATTATTGTCTTTGCTCCTGCAGTTTGGTGAATGTATAGTTTCAAGTGTTGAAGTGTTTCGCAAGTTGTTCTTTTAATGTAATATCTCATGACTATGCATTATGTGTTTCTGGAATAAAGTATTAGTTCTTGTTTAGCCTATGGTGGCTATTGGTGGCATGAAAGTATGGAATAAGTGTCTAGAAGTGTTGTTGTATGTTCATGGAACATCCCCATGTGATTTACATATTGTTGGTTGTGCTCCTTAGTGATGCATTGTGTCTTGAGTTGGTATTTTGGGTTGTTTATGGATATCTAGCTGGCAGGGCTTGTTTTCTTGCTCATGCTAAATGCTTAAGGGTTTGCACCAACATATTCAGGTGTGGTATGATAGATTTGGGTCTTGACCTATCTTGGTTGAGACTGCATTGAGTTAATTCAATTGGAAGAAGGTTTTTGGGCTGACTAGTTATGTGCTTCATGTTTCATCTACACGTTTCCTTGTTGCCAACTTAGGTTCACGTGCGTCAACGTGTGAATTATTTTGGATCACATTGGAAGATGCAATAAGATTTTTTTTGGTCCTATCTATCCTTGATATAGGATCGTAGTAGGTTGTTGTGGCCAACTTGGTGAAATAATTGTTTGTATTCTTTCTTGGCTAACCTAATTGAGGTTGTCAAGTATTGCAGTAGATATAAATGTAAGATCATTTCCCTTGAAAATATATGGATGTCTGAATAAGTGCAAATAAGTGTGAGTGTGGAATGTATTGAATATCCAGTAGAGTTAGTGCTAAAGTGTGAAGAAGAAAGATCGGATGTGCTTGAATGCCTCAGTCAACAAAGTGAATTATTGACAAATAGTGTAGTTCTTTATAAGTTACCTTTTGTATCCTGCTCTAAGATAGTGAATCTCATCAAGTCCTTTGTATCTTGCCCCTGGAGTTGTATTTTCTCCAGCTCTACAAGTCCTTTTTGTATCTTGATCCAAGGAAGTGTGCCTTAGTTTGCAAGTCCTTTTTAGCAGTGAGCCTTTATATTGTGAGTTGGCTCTCACCATGGTATTTCCCTCATTGGATTTTCTACATAAATCCGGTGTCATCTTGTGGATGTGTGTTTCTTGTTTCATTTTCTTCTTTTTTTATTTGGTTAAGGATAGATTGTTATATCTTTCATTGTTGAATATTGTTGAATTTGCTAAAGGTTTAAACTATTATATCATTCTTTGTTGCAAATCTTTTTAAGGGTTTTCTTGGGTTAAGAAATTAGTACTATGATGAAGGGTTCAAGTTTTAGAGGGGTTTAATTTTTTTACAAATAATGATCCACCCCTCTCTCATTATCCATTGTATTCAACAATTGGTATTAGAGCCAAGTTCCTCTAAAGAAGCTTAACCGCTTGAGGTAAAGATCTGGGATGGCACGTGATGGATCATACATGGGTCCTAGGTTTGATGGGACTAATTTCACTTTCTGGAAATTGAGAATGGAAGATCATCTAAACTCTCTAGGGTTTTGTGTATGGAAATCAGTCAAAGATAGTTATATTGCTCCTGCTACTCCTACAAATCCTATTGAAATCAAGTTATATGAGAATAATTCCAAGGCTAAAAATGTTATCTTGTGTGGTTTGGTTGATTCAAAACTTTTGAAGGTGATGAGTTGAAGCTCTGCTAAGGATGTCTAGGAAAATCTTAGCATCATCTATGAAGGAGATACTAAAGTAAAGAAAGCCAAGATTCAAATCTTTAAAAGTATATTTGAGACTTTGAGGATGGAAGAGGATGAAGACATTGCAATTTATATGCTTTGGGTACATGAAGTTGTTACCGGCATCACTGGTCTTGGTGGCGTAGTCAAAGATGATGAGATTTGAAGAAGGTTTTGAGATCTCTCCCTAAATCCTCTACTCATAAAGTGTCTACTATTGAAGAGTCTAAAGATTTGGTTCAGTAATTAGTAGATGAAATCTTCAGTGCTCTTATTTCCTTTGAAATGAGAGAGTATGCTAAAGATGTTCCAAAAAAAGGAAGTTGCATTCAAATATAACAAAAATATTGAAGATGAAGTTGTTGATCAGGATGATAACTTTGATGAGGTTGAAGCAAACTTTGTAAGAAGACTAAAGAAATGCACTGGAAAATACAAAGGTAAGTTACCCTCCAAGTGTTCCAATTGTGAAAGGAATGGTCATTTTGCATCCAAATATCCTCATAAAGAATTGGATGATAGTAACAAAAGAGTTAAGGTTAAAAGAGGTCTCTATACTAAGGAGAGTAGTTGTTCCTCAAAAGTTGAGGAGAATGATTCAAATGATGAAACCCTATCTATGGCCTTTAATGTTGATGGCAGAAAGTGTAATGTTGAAAAATATAAGGATTCTATCTCCTTGGGTGATGAATATATGTTTTCTTCTGATTCAGATCTAGAATCAATGGAATCTTAAGGTTAAGACTTCAATTCTGATGATTGAAAAATAGATTTTGAAGGAAACCTCTAGTCTGCTCTGGAAGACCTAAATGAAGCAAGGGAACTAAATCAAAATATGAGAGCTTGCTTGAAAATTCAAAGGAAGAAACTGATAAACTAAAAAATTTAGTTAGAAGGAGGAAGAGAATGTGAAATCAAACTAAAAATGGAAAAAGGTGTGATCTCTGATTTGAAGGATAAGTTTAATAGAAAAGTTTTTGAATGCTTAAATCTTGAAGAGGATATTGTCACTCTAAGAAATGAATTGGAAATAGAAGAAGAACAAATTAAGAGAGGAGAAGAGTTTGGTTTGATAGCTCCAAATCATATGGAAAGCCTGAGACAAACGAGGAGACAGTTTACATTGAATATTATAAGAAAAATTCCTCCAAACATGCAAAGATAGATCAAGATGGCAAGAAAGAAGGCGGATTCAATTGGGTCTACAATCAAAAAGGATTTAGAGGTCCTCCACCTACAAGACATCATGTACAACATAGAACACATCCCTGTCACCTTGTACACTCTTTATACAAATTTTCTCAAAAGCACTTAGAAACCAAGTAACACTGCTACATCTACAACCCCTACTCAACTCCACAAACACCACCTCATCATGACCACACTAGAGGTTTACATCAATGACAATATTAAAGAAAAATTAGTGCAAAAATCTCCCCCTTTGTCATTGATGGCAACACCTACTGAAAACCAAAAACCATCAACAACAAAAAAAAGAAAAATTGTATCTCCAATACTCAATTATGTCTCCTCCTTACTTCAGTTCTCCACTTCTCTCTCCCCCTATCTCTATGTTTTTTGAACTTCTCTCCCCTTTGACATCAATGGCAAATGGAAATACCTGCATACTAAACTTCTCTCACACACTTTACGGAACAACATATGCTCCCCCTAACTGTGCCAACCAAAGATACCACTACCTACTTCCCCTAAGAGATAGCCTTCATCATTCTAGGAAAAATAATTTATCTTGAATTGCACCCCTGGATAGATGCACCATTTTATGCATCTAGTTGAAGGGAGGGACAATAACCCCTAGCTTATGTATGAGATACTAAAATGTATCTTTTGAAAGAGACTTTATGAAAATGTTGTTGTTTGCTCCTTTGTAGGCACATACTCCAAATTTACTTCATTCTCAACAACTTTCTCTCTTAGAAAGTGATACTAAATAAAGATATGCTTTGTTCTTGAATGCATTACTAGAGTTTTTAAAATATTGACTGCACTTGTATTATCACACAAGATAGAGATAGTTTCATCATATGATACTCTGATATCTTTCAATGTTTGCTTCATCCACAACACCTGTGTGTAGCAAGATGTTGCAACAATATATTATGTCTTTGCAGTAGATAATGGCATTGAATCATGATTCCTACTTAACCACAAAACTAGCCTATTTCCAAGGAAGAAAGCACCTACACTTGTACTTCTATTATCTGCATAACCTACCCAATCTACATTTGTATAAGCACTAAAAGAGAATTCAGTATCCTTAGAATACCATAGACCATAGTCTGGAGTGCTCTTCAAATATCTAAATATCCTTTTGACTACTGCCACATGTGATTCTCTAGGATCTTCTTGAAATATTTCCATGACATATTGCATGCTTAATATTAGGTCCAGTTATAGTTAAATATAGAAATCCACCAATCATGGATTTATACTTGGTCTGATCTGTCTTTAGAGATTCATTATTTTTGCTCAATTTACAACCAATAACCATGGGAGTACATAATGGTATAGAGTCCTCCATTTCAAACTTATTTAACATTTCCTTAACATATTTTGATTGTGTAATGAATATACCTTTTTTTGATTGAATGATTTGTAGCCCAAGGAAGAAATCCATCTCCCCAAACATTGACATTTCAAACTCATTTTGCATCTCCTCTACAAACTTTTTGCACATGATCTCATTTCCTCCAAAGATAATGTCATCAACATACACAACCACAATCAAGATTTGATATTTCTCAAATTTGAAATAAATATTGTTATCTGCAGTACCCTTTTTGAATCCCTGCTACAATAAGTACCTATCCAATATTGCATACCAATCTCTAGGACTATGTTTGAGTCCATATAATGCTTTCTTCAACCTAAATACAATATCAATATCTTCTAATAACTTAAAACCTTTCGGTTGTTCAATGTATACCTCTTCTTCTAACTCACCATTCAAAAATGCATACTTTACATCCATCTGATATACTTTGAATTTTTTATGTGCCACAAAATCTAAAAACATCCTAATAGCCTCCATTCTTGCTATAGGAGAAAAATTCCCTTCAAAATCTATTCCTTCCACTTGTGAGTAGCCTTTACACACAAGCCTAGCCTTGTTTCTAACAATTTCTCCATTCTCAATCAACTTGTTCCTGAACACCCATTTAGTTCCTATCACATTATTGTTTGCTAGTCTTGGGACCAACTCCCATGTTTGATTCTTCTCAATCTACTTCAGTTCTTCTTCCATAGCTGTGACCCAATTTTCATCCATCCATGCTTCAGTAACTGTTTTAGGTTCTATTTCAGAAACTAAACAAAATTTTGCATGTTCCTTTGTCATAGCATATTTTCTTCTTGTCACCACGCCTTTCTTTTTTCTCCAATTATTTAATCCTCTGAATAATTTTTCTACACATACTTAGGAGTCTTTGGATTCTTTTCCAGAGCTTCTTCCTCTGCAAGTAACATCTCATTTTCTTTATCTTCTTCTTTTTCTTCTTCTCTACAAGGGGGTTCATCAGATTCATATCCTTCTATCACCACTAAGCTCTGATGTGATTCTTCATCCACTTTCAAACTTGCACTTTCAATTATCTTCTTTAGCCTTGTGTTGCAGCACCTGTATGCCCTGCTCTTTGTATAATATCCAAGGAAGATTCCTTCATCTAATCTTGCATCAAACTTTCCTAAATTCTCTTCATCTCTCTTGATATAACTTTACTTCCAATCACTCTAAAATATTTCACATTAGGAGTTTCTCCATACCATAGCTCATAGGGGTTCTTTGAACTTTTCACTCTTGCTAGTTCTCTATTGAGAGTGTAGACTACAATATGAATTGTTTCTCTCTAGTAGACATTTGATAGATTTGATTCCTTAAACATGGTTCTTGTTGTTTCCTAAACTATCATATTCTTCCTCTGCACAACTCCATTATGATGTGGAGTCCTAGGAGCTGATAAATGCCTTTTTATCCCATTATCTTCACAAAAATTGTTAAAATCATTGGAGGTGATCTCAACGCCTTTATCAGACCTTAAATACTTAATTTTTAGATCCATTTCATTCTCAACCATAGATTTAAATGCACTAAACTTATCTAGAGATTCTTATTTTTCTTTGAGAAAGGTCACCCAAGTCATTCTAGAGTAATCATCTATTAACAACATAAAATACATGTCACTTTGAGATCTTCTTGCTCTAGTAGGTCCACATAAGTCTATATGTACCAAATTCAAAGGTCTTGTAGTAGAGTATTCCTTAGTTTTGAACCTCTTCTTTGTTTTTTTTCCAAACTGATACTCTTTGCAAATTGCATTAATAAGCTTTGTAATTCTTGGCATGTCTCTCACAACATGAGTAGATTCGATCTTCACTAGGCTATCAAAATTGATATGACACATTCTTTTGTGCCATAGCCAACTTTCATTGACTTGAGCCATAAAGCACTTACCACCAACACCTTTGAGCTGATAAACATTCCCTTCTATCCTTATTCTTGCAACAACCAAAGATCCAGAGCTTCCTTTTTTTTGATTTCACAACCATCATCATGAAACACCAAATTGTATCTTATACTACACACTTGTCCTACACTAATAAGATTATGTCAAAGACCCTTGACATAAAGAACAAAATCTATCTTATGCTTGCCATCAAAACTAATTGAACATTTTCTATAGATCCTAGCAGATGTGTCATCACCAAACTTAATAAAACCACCATCATATTTCTCAAGTTTAAAAAAATTACTCTAATCACCTATCATATAATTTGAGCATCCACTGTCAATTATCTAGTAGTTTCTCTCCTCTCTTGCATGAAAGGAAATCAACATAGTTCCTCAATATTATGACCTACTTCCAAAGAAATTTCCTTCACACATCTTTCAGGGTTATTAGAATTAGTTCCAACATTCAAAGTCGTGAACAAGAATTCATCACTATCATCATTTGGATAGTCTTATTCCTCATCATCAGATGTACCATTTTCTTCTTTAACATAATAACTCTTTTTGAAATATTTACCTTTATGATCTTTATGTTTGTCATTAGAAACTTTTCCTGGACATTTTGAAGCATAATGAAATATCTTTCCACAATTGAAACACTTGAAGGGTAACTTACCATTGCATTTTCCAGTGCCCTTTTTCAATCTTACAAAATTTGCATCGACTTCATCAAGATCATCTAGATCAAATTCATCATTTGTCTCTTTCTTGTTGACTTTAAAAGCAGTCTCTTTTCTTGAAGCATCTTTTTCAAACTCTCTTAATTCAAAAGTACTTAAATCACTAAACAATTGACCTCTAAAATATTGATCCAAATTCTAATCTTCCTCAGTACCAAAAAATTTAGCACTATAAGATTTAGGAAGGGTTCTCAATACCTTTTTAATAATTTCATCCACCCTGAGCATGTAGCCTACAATATCTTCATCTTCTAACATCCTTAGGGTTTCAAATTTGGCTTTGAAATTATGCATCTTTTCTTGCTTGACCTTAGCATCTCCTTCATAAATGCTTTTCAAATTCTCTCAGACTTCTTTAGCAGTTTTGTAGCTTATCACTTTCACAAGTTTTGAATCAGCTATTCCACTCAAATAATATTCCTTTCTTTGCCATTATTCTCATGTAGTGTAGAAAATTGTACTCCTTTTTAAGAGAAAGTATGATTTCACACTTAATTTAGACCTATTTTAGTGACATTTCATTATGAATTTTTAAACCTCATTAATGGGCCCCTAATACCCTTTATTATGCATCCCAAGGCCTATTTTATTTATTTCCCAACACTATAACCAGAATTTAATAAATGTTATCAATTTAATGCCCCGAAATAAATGAGGTCTTGAACTTTTAGGTCGGGACCCATTCACCCATGGGAGAATGGGTCCTCTTTAAGTTCACAAATTCAAATTTAAATATGTTTTTGGCGGAATTTTAAGCTCCTAAATTCAAATTCTAAGTGTTGGCTTTTAGGATCTAATAAATGGGAAATTAGAAAGGAATTCTATAAAGCTAAGTCTTTTAATAATTTTTTCACTAGACAAGCAAGAGATTCACATGAGATCACAAGGATTTGCATTCAATAGCAAGGAGAAATCAATCAAGAATTCAAAGTTGAAGTCTTGGAGTAGCATTCTATTTGTTTTTGCAGGTCTTCAAGCTCATTTTGTCAATAAGATCAAGCATTGTCAAAGATTGATGATAGATACCTATGGATGATCATGATGGATTCTAGGTTTTGGAAGATGCACCAAGCCATTCAACCAATCCTAATAAATTTGTTCTTAAGTGGTTCCATCTTCTATTATCATTCTACTTTCTGCCTAAAGGAAGGTATATTCAGATTTGTGATCTATTAGGGTGATTTGATATCTCCCAAAGTAGGTCTTTGTCATTATTCATTGTTTCATTTAGGGATCCTATTCTAACACATTTGAGTAGGGTTTCTTTGCATTGAAGCTCTTATAATCTTATACACACTTAAGATTAGGGCTTTCACACACTTTCTTGTTTCAAATGTGTTCTTTTCATCAAGGTTTAATTACCAAACTAGGGGTTTGACCAAGGAAAACCCCCATCCACAACCAAACAATAATTTTTTTAATGGATTTGTGACAGATTCTAATATGGGAGCAAAGGTTCAGAAGTACAGGAAAGAAGTGTAGGTTTCAGGCTCAAATATCATATTCAAAAATTTCCAGAAAAGGTGAGTTGGACCCATTCGCCCATATGGGAAAATGAGTCCTTGAAGGACTTGCAAAAACAACTTTTTATGACAGGTGCATAGTGTTATTACCTCTCATATTTTCCAGAAATTTTGTTGTTTCTCTTAGTTTTATGCTTAATCTTCAAGATCCAAGTGATAAATTGCATTTTGGAGTTGATTGCTATTTTTATTTTTTCTCCCCAAAGTGTTGTTTGACCTTGGCCCCCATCCTCCAAGCATAAGGAAATCTGAAGATTCTCACATTGGGTTGATTCACCTAAGGGTTTTTAATCAATTCATTGTGGGGATCTCATTTCCTAATGAATTGAGGAAGATAGGGTCTATTTCCACCCTTTGGACTTACCTTTCCATTTTGGGAAACCCTATTTTATTTCATTTCATCTCATAATACTTGATATCATCTTCACTTGTTGAAGGAGTAGGAGGAATTGTATATCCATCTTCAACTAACTTGCATACACCAAACCCTAATGAGACAAGAAAGGCTTCCATCTTGGCTTTCCAAAAGGTATAATTTGTTCCATCAAACATAGGGACTTTGGCACCATTCTTGTGCACCATCCAGATCTACCTCAAGCAGTTAAGCTTCTTCCAATGAACCTCTAATCTAATACCAATTGTTAGAAACATAGGACAACTGAGAGGGGGGTGAAATAGTTGTGCACTAAAACTTTCAAGCCCTCATTAATCTTCAAACCCTTATTAAGCTTTAGCATGTATGTAAACAAATGAAACATCAACACATCAACAACCATACACAATAGAACACCATATTTTATGTGGAAAACCCTAATCATGGAAAAACCATGGTGAGGATTAACTCACATATATATGAATATCAACACCAATTGAAAAAGGATCGCTATTGGAAGGGCTCACTGCCCAAAGGGCTCACTATCCAAAAGAAAGAAAGGCTCACTATCCAGGAAGATCACTTCTTTCAGAATATCAAAGATTACAAAGAAATTGTTACATGGAGGTTAACTACCTCAGAGTAACAAGAGAATCCACCACAAAAACTCTTCACCATCCGCTACTTTCGGCTCACTGCCTCCAACAACTTTAGGCACATTAAAATGTAGACACCTTCTGCTCACTACTTTTGATAGTCTTAGGTGTCCATGCTCGCACTTAGATCTCAACACTTGATCACATACATATCATTTCACACCACACACTTCTCCAAAAATTAACCTTTCATTTATACCTTTCGCAACCATGAATAATCTTCTCCAAGTCAACTTCAATGAAACATATACAACTCAAATATGCAACCACCAAATAGGTTGGCACCAAACACTTTTACGGTAGAAAGGAGTGAAGGAAGACCACACCAAGGGTTATCCATTACCCAAATCTACATTGACACACTACACCAAGCTTCTACAAAGCACAAAGCACATCTGCAAATAGCACTAACACTCCAGGTTGGAAAAACTGGTGTCAACGCTACCAAGCAACCAAATTCATGCTTCACCAAGTCCAAAAACATCTTGTGAACCACATAGCAACATCACACAACATTTTGGAATATTCTAACACCAACAAAATATTCAAACACACTGGCGCAAACACATAAAACTAGAAATGTTATCATCTTGTGCAACCAGTCAAACTGCCACTAAGACACAACTCATGAACCAAGCTTGCGGAGTAGCAGAGCACCAAACAAACCAAGGGAAGGTAGGTATAGACAATATTAGCACATTTCCAAATTTTTAAGACAAGAAACTTTAATGCAAATAAATTTGGAGTAATTCCTTTTCTCCCAAACAACCCTCTTCACAAGCCAGAGACAGTCCAGCACACTGTCAAACACATCTTCTACTACTGTACGAACCAAAACTTGAAATTTTGGATATAAAACCTTTGAATACTATTGATCATAATATCAAAACCACACAAGAACAACTTCAAGCATGAAGAAATGTGGAGCACAAAATAGAACACATCCATGTCACCTTGTACACTCTATACAAATTTTCTCAAAAGCACTTGGAAACCAAGTGACCTTGTTGCATCTACAACACCTGCTCAACTCCACAAACACCTTCTCATCATGAGCACACTAGAGGTTGACATTGAAATGACAACACTAATGACAACATAGTGCAAAAATTTTATCCAATAATTTTTTAAAACTAAAATATAAGGAGGTGAGTCATCATTTTATTTTTGTAAAGGTTTATAACTATGTTTCTACAATCCCTAATGTCACAAGCCTAAATATTTGATATGCATTAACCTATTTTGTGAAACTTATGAAGCTACATTGAGTAAAATGTGTGACCTATTAATATGGATCAAGTATATGAGTGGGTTATTATGATTAAGGAAATAAGACAACATGCAAAAACCCTTATGTATACAAATACTAACGATAATGACTCAAAAGAATTATACAAAATAATTTAGTGTAATGAATCAAATCTTATGATTAATTACACTAAAATATTACATGCAACTTTTCAATCAAGAGATAAATAACTTAAGTATCTACTATATGTACTCCCATGCATTGTTTCATTTCAAGATTTTGGTGTCACTTCACACTCTGGTATGAACATTTACATATATATTAGAATGAAATAATTCTTAGATACACCTAAAAATGATTATATTTATAAGGAAAATGACATGGACATTAATTTTCAGACTTATAATGATATTATTGGAGATGGGTGTGCAAGCATTCAACTTGAGGAACATGAGCATGCTTGCACATAATATGCAAGCTTCCTTATTTTATTAGCTTTGAGGATGATGATTCTAATGATATATACATTGTACAGGTTTTCTCTCATGAGAATGAGGTGAAAATTTATGCCTTACCATGGGATTATGTTAATGAGATAAGAAAAACTTCCCTATCAATGAGCATGATCTTATAATTAGCATACCTATTGTTTCTTTGTTTCTTCATATTGATCTAGTTAATGATGTGAATTATTTTTCTAGCCTAGATATGTCTAATATAATGTATCTTTCTCATGATATTTTTTTCCTTGGTGATTTTTTCAAAACATGGATTAGAGGTGTTAACCTTTGTAGATGCAAGCAATGTTGAGAGTTCATTCCTATGTTGGTCAAATGTGCTAATCATGCACATACTTACTTTAAGAGGGATTTGAGTCCCTATCTTAAGGATGGAGAAGATGAAATCATTCATGAACTTATTTGCAAAAGTAATGAACATGTAGTAGATTGTGACATAAAGCTTGAAACAAAACAAAAAAAAAGATTAAAGGTTGTGATTCTTCTCTTTATGTGTTTACAA
This sequence comes from Sequoia sempervirens, assembly GCA_007258455.2. NCBI lineage: Eukaryota > Viridiplantae > Streptophyta > Pinopsida > Cupressales > Cupressaceae > Sequoia > Sequoia sempervirens. Next base: position 44,326,828 of record VDFB02000003.1, read on the forward strand.
ACAACTTGTAGCATATTGATCTCACTTTAGTGAATGAAAATACTACCATCATGGTTTTCAAAATTCAAGTGCTAATAGTGATTCATTGATTTGTATCTAAATGAGTATGTTAATGACATATAGAATGTTCATTTTTATTTGGAGAGGAAGTAATATTTTACAAACTTGGTCAAGTAGTAGTTCTATTACACTAGATTGCTTTCAAGATATTAAAATATAGAGACAATTTGAAGGCATCATCCTTCTATTGAGGTGTCTCAATTTGAATTATATGTCAGCAATTTAACTAATGGCTTCAATCATGCTTTTGATTTAGAGATGGAGGAGTATATCAATATTTGCAATAATGATGCATGCTAGCATCCTTTTGTTGACAAAATCAATAATGATGGGCATGATGTATTTATTACAAAGGACACTATTGTGCCTAAAGATGAGTCTTTTTCTAGGATATTGGAGTGCAATGAAGTGGATGATTTGCAATAGTTAAATGAACATGACTATCAATATAGTGTAGTTCAACTTGAAAAGATGCTTAAACATGAAGAAAATAGTTGAGTGGGCATGAAGATCATCTTCTTTATACAAGGAAACATTCAATTCGTGTGTATTTTCTTGTGCCTAATGAATGTGGTGTATTTCTTAAGGACCCTATCGCTAATTCAAGAAGAATCATAAATTTTTGGGTCATCATGCTCAATACAATTTAGTTACATGTCCCAAGTCAATATATTCTTCAAGTATTAGTCTTTTGACAAAGGGGAAGTATGATTTTGTCAGGTCTGATCAAGTAGATACACAAGTATTTCTCCATCAATATATTAAACACAAAGGTTTCTAATTTGATATAAAAATATCAAATGAGGTTAATACTCATTATATGTCTTGTCTAATTAACTATGAATGTGTTTATCTTTTAGTTTAGATTGATAAACCTTTGAAAATGGATAGTTATAATCCACCAGATGTAAAGTTTTATAATGTAAACGGACATGATATATCTACCAAATGTAATTTAAGCATCTCCCATCATGAGATGTTTCATTTGGTATTAGACTATGAAGTCAAAATGTATTTTGTTTCCTCTAACAATGATAGGTTTAGACATATAGTGGAATGCATCAACATCATTATTTTGTAGTTGGACAAAGAGTGTTTTTAGAGAAGCTTTTAGGAAGTCAAAGGCATATTTTAGATTCACATTTTTTGTTGGCATTGGGCAATTGAGAAAAATTATAGAATGAAAGATTCAAAATTGTGTAGATTGGTCAATTTGTTCACCCAATGGATAAGTTAGCACTCTCTACTCGAGAGATTATTTCTTCAACTCACTATGACCATAAGGGGAATGTGTCCCAAAAAATGAGCCATTATTGGGATGAATTATGTGCCATCATAAATATGACACTCAACCTTCAATTTGATGTAGCTATCATGTTTTTCAACCTTGGAATGATGTACTAGCCAAAAATCTTGTTTGTAAATGATTCAATTTTAATGGTTGTAAATTTGAAGTATAGCATTATGAAAAAAATGGTAGTTAATCATGTCCCCATATTTTAGATTTCAAGTCACTCAATCAAGAATGGAGTCTAGAATTATGATTTTGGCCACACTTGATGTCTCTAAACAACTCACATCTCAAAGTCAAAATTCAAAATGTTGGCAATAGGGCAAGAATAGATATTTCATAAGTAGCTTCCATTTTTAATTTTTGGTCTTTCAGACAAAAATTGAGCCCATAGCAAGCAATCTATTAACTATCCAAGATTGGTAGTGTTTACCAAAAATCAATGGTAAAACTTCGTTTTCCAAATTTTGACAATTACACAATAAGTGAACATATTATATACCTTCTTACCAACTTTTAACTCCAACAAATAAAAATTATAACTATAATGTCAATACTATCAAATCTATTTTTCTATCATTTAATAGTCAAATATTATTTTAAAAAGAAAAATAATTTTATGATATTTTTGAAATACATGAAGACCAAACATTTTTTTTCCAAGGTGAAAATAGTTTAAAATGGATTAAGTAGTAGAAAATTAAAGAGCAAATTAATTTTAAAATGCCCACTGCACATAGGCAAGTTGGTTATATTTCCTTTCTACTCCACTTGTCGATGGCATAGGGTAGGGGCTACAAAGGGGGCATTTGCTTTTATTTCCCCTACTATCAAATCCTCGTGCGAAGGACTAGTGGCTCACTAAAGTCAACAAATAAATGATTTTAAATTAAAACCACGTGGCACAAAATGATTTCTCTCTTGGTTGCAATTTCAGGGGCATGTGTTTTTATTTTTTCATTCTACTCCCCAATGATTGTATTCGCACGATGGGATTTTAATATTCCATTTTCCTTTTTATTCAATACATGCACCAAAATTAATAATAAAATAGAGGAAGATGCATTTACTTTTACTTTTACTTTTATTTTATTTTATTTTCGAAGTTTACCATGAAATAAAACAATATTAGATAAAAACAACAGTTGTAGGATATATATGTGGAGGAAATTTAATAAAGATCCATGTAAGTTTTAAAAGAGTATGAATATGGTCTTACTTTTAAACTTAATTTTTGTATTGATTTTGTATTTTCTCTTTAATTTAAGATTAATTGAATGAATACAAGAAGGCGTTTCAAAAGTTAGTGCATATCATCATTGTTGTAAATGTTTAGTTTGTGTATTTAGATGGCCTAAATTCAAAATTAGTCAAGATAATTTTAGACAAATTCAATGTGTGTCAACAAAAGGATCGAAGAATAGATAAGGGCACTGATGGTGATGAAGATGGCCAACAAAAAGATGTAAGGAAATAATGACTTTCAAATGAGTGTCAAATGTTAACTTAACATATTGAAATATTATCATTTTTAAAATTGACTCATACGACTCTTGGCATTCCATTGTACATTTTTTCTTGTATAGTGTATTGGTGGGAAAACCTCCATATTCTCTACCAATATAAACCTTTACTTATGTAGAAACTTGAAATTTCAAAGAGTGGGAAAGTAAAATAGTTGCTCCTTAATACAATTTTGCTTCTCAATAAAAAAAAATTCTCCTCTTTTCATTATTTCTTCTCTATTTTCTTGTTTTTCCAGTCAATGAATTTTATTATCTTGTACTTTATGCATTTAATTCATGAATATATGATGAATTTTAAATATATTTCATTTCACTAAGATTTTTTTGAGGGAAAATTATTTTGCATGGTCCACCTAAACATCTCAGTGTGGTCCTAAACATGATGTGTACATCTTGCACAATTAATGTAGGATTTGTACTTACAACAAGATAGAGGGTGGTTGAACTGATTACATTTTCCATTATCCATAAATCCTTATAAGATGTGATTGGATTAAACTGTGGTTTCAAATTGTTCTTGTAATGGATTTGAATTAATTCTTAGAAATAGCTTCCTCAGTTCATCCTAAAGTGTCAATCCAGCAACATAGGCTTTTGAACCGTGTTGTGGCAGTATGTCAAAGGGCTGCAATCAATAAACTAAGGGTTGATGGATGCAAGCTAATGTAATCTATATTTGAACAGAATTTTGATTTGCAGACTTCATGTCACATGTGTGACAGGAACCCGTGAAGAAATGATTCTGCAGCAGAAAACAAATCACTCGCATACAACAAAACAGAATCGAAAATCTCTATACAACAGAATGAAATTGTTTCTTGAAATAAAATAAACATAATTAAAGTTATACTACTAAATGTAGATATGCTTCCAACGTCGATTAACTATTCAACTCCTCAACTCACAGTAAATCGGCTCTAGCTATTCTTAATGATACTGATAATGTTTGATAGATCGATTATGGAAACTAATAAGTATTGAACAAACCAACAAAGATTGAACGCATTTATAGAGATTAAATAAACTGATAAGAATTCGACATTTAACACAATAATCAATATGAAGCAAATTGAATAATTATGAAATCACTACATTACCACACACAGATATCTAATGAAAAGATCATCAACAACGGAGGAAGTGGGCCCTGCCTTCGCCAACTATTGAGTGATAGAAGCTCACAAGCACAAAACTACTCCACGCTAATAGTCATTCATTCGAATTGCAACAACAGATTATGAACGCGGATTTAACACCAATGTATACTTTCTATCATCTATATCTTTTTAGTCTCGGTATATATGTATACATATCACAAGTTGTCTATACCATAATAGTTTTGAGGATAAAAGCGAATAAGAGTTTGGGTTGTTTGTGGCTTACAGCCAACAACCTCGAAAGATAATCAAAAATAACTTAAAGTCTTTTGATAGTATCTTAAAACAACATAACAACTCAAAACAGATTTGCTCATCTTGACACAAGCATGGCCAAAGTGACAAAATGACTCCAACCGGCCTAGTCTTCCATCCACCAACGCCCTTCATGCCTTGATGTCAACAACTTAAATATTTCCTGTTACCAAAATCACAAAGATAGTTAGTAGCAGTCAAAGGAATCGGTATTTTTCACTAGTTTTTACCTTTCCACATATTTCATAGAATATCTCCAATTCATTAATGAAAAGTGACAGGAACTATAGGAATACTAGGAAAACAACAAGGGTTAAGAGAAAATGAAGAGGTAAAATAGAGACACAATTTCCCCCCAACAAGATGCACCCTTCTTTGTATTGGTTGCAAGTGATTGCATCAAGTGAAGGAGCAATTATGACTCAAATTCATTTGTTTGTTGAATGAGATCCGAGGGACAAGGTTAATGGGATTATTTCTCTTGGCATTTTCCTATTCACCTTGCTTTTAGAATTTTTCACCAAATCCATTAGATTAGGTTTAGTTTAGAAATAATTTATGGTTTCAATTTTTTTATTTTCACGGGCTATTTTGGTGCAAATGTTGATTTAAGTTAAATTCATATATCTAAAAGTTTGGAATTAGATATTGTTATGGTATCCATACTTGATCAAGAAGATGCTTATTCCCCAAAGAAAGAGTGTGAGGGAAAGAATAAGAGAAGGTTACATCTAATAGGAGGTGAAATTCTTCAAAGGTTTCATAAAAGAATTCTAATCATAATAAATGTGAACCTAATCATCACTTGAAGAAGATTCATTCAAGGCTTTGATAGAAAGATTATCAATAAAGTACAAGAGACATGTGGGGAAGAAGTGTCACTAATTATAATAAGAGGATCATGAATGGTACTAAGGGAAGAGGAGAAGGTCTCACCATCCCTTAAGATATCAATGGGGTTTGAGAATTTAGTGAAATGAAGGAGAGAAGTAGGAAAAGACCACCATCATAGACTATGAGAAGTGGTGCAAGTTGAAAAGGATCCTTAATAGGATAAGGAGGGGAGGGACATGTAGTAAGGTGAGTATCTAGAGAGGGTTTAAGTAATGATGTATAATTATGATTTATAAAGAGAAATATAATGAACTTATTTTAACATAGAAAGGAAGGCATGCCTAAGGTCAATAAAGGATGAGAGAGAGAGAGAGAGAGAGAGAGAGAGAGAAAGTATTAAATGATCTTATGCATGAAAAATTTAGCCTTATCTATATCATAGAAGAAAACTATATCCTCAAGAAGAAAGGGATGAAGAAAGTGGGAGAATAATCCATAGTCCATAATGGAGGCATGTAAGGAATCCCAAAATAAAGAGTCATAAGGGTCCATGGTAAAGGTATTGTATGAATTGGGAATTCAATTTTGAAACCAAAGGATAAACAGTAACAAAATCATTCATAAGAAAAGGATCATATCAATGAAGCAAATAAAGAAAACTTAATCAAATGCAATGTAAACCTACACACATATAAAAAATGCAACCTGCCCTAGCATAGCTCCATTGTTCTCCTTCGTTCACCTCAGAGAATGTTGTTATAGTACTTCCTTTCAAATTTTTAGTAGCACAAGAGCATAAAGCACTATAATGATTCGAGTATAGTTTATTAGCACGATTTGGGAGGGAGAGTAGATGATAGGAAGGCTTAATTTATAGATGTTTGGTGACACCAATCGATGGTCAAGATTTGAGGAGAGATTGACAAGATCAATAGTTCATAATTGGTGAGAAGAATTGAGAGGGAGTTAACTAATATCTTGATTGTAGCAAATTGATCGTATGGATCAAATAAGAGGATTGATTGGAGTGATAACTGAGTCTAACGGTTAGAAGACTGAATTGATTGCTCGATAAACTCAAAGTGAGTGGGAGTATAGTGAATTTGATTGAGGAGTGGACTGAGAGTAAGTCTCTATCAACTAATGACGTGGAAATGTATGGGTAATTAATAATTAAATGAATTAATTATTAATTACATGTGCAAGGTGGGAATAATTAAATAAAACAAATGATTTTATATTTTGGACAATGTTGAGAAATAATTAGATTAAGTTAAATAATCAAAAGTAATTATTTAATTTGAGAAGTGGGAATTGGAAAATTTATTAATTAAATAATAATAAATTATTTAATTAAACTTTGGAATATAAGAATAATTAGTAAATTAATTAAATAATGTTAATTATTTTTTCAATATAGATGAATAATAGTGAAATAAGTAATTTAATCAAATAATTCAAAAATATTTAATTAAAGTTGGATTTGAGAGGAAAAACGAAATTTAAAATAATTAAATAATTATAAAAAATCATTTAATTATCAAGATGAAGTGAAAATGATCATTAATTTAATCAAATAATAAAATTATTTAATTAAATATCAAAGATGAAATAGGTAAGTCAGGTGACTAAAAATGACATGTTTTAGAAGAGATACATTAGTCATATTTAAGTGTACATTTTGCCCCTCTTTGAGATAATGTGTTTTTGTAGCGTTGTTTCAAAGAAAATATAAAAATTTGATGTCATGCCCTAGTTTGCCCCGATAATTGATAATGGAGGTGGGGATGCCCCCTCGGGGGTTTGGCAGGAAAAGATACTAAAAATAATTTTTGAAGGCGAACTCTTCAAAATGAAAGAATTTAAATGGAGGACATGGAGAAATGAGTAAATTAGTAAAAATTAGAATGATTTTATGTGATGGGTGAATAATGAAGGGGATAGAAATAGGTTTTGGGGAAGGAGGGAATGGTAAAATATGAAAATTAGGGTTAGGTGGGGGGACAAAAAGTGGGTGGGTGGGAATTTCTCCTCATTTGCACTCCTTGATTTGTGGGAATTGGTTAGAGATCTAGTTTTGGAGAGAGAATTGTGGAGAGAATGGTAGGGATTCTAGAGGGTGATCATTGGGTGGAGCGGGTGTGAATATTCAGACGGAGGGATGGTGCACCAATCGAGATAGGGTTTCCAACTAGCTCTTTCAATTATGTGTTTTTGATGCATTTGTTAGCTAGGGCACTGGTAGAGTTTAGCAAGGGTTTGGGCAAATGCACCAAACCCAAGATGGTCGCAAATGGCAGATTGAGGGGCACAATTGTGAAGGGAAGGGCGACATAATTGCTTTATTTTGGTACAATTTCTTATTAGCATGGTGCAATTTCTTTTGCATTACATAATTATCAACAATTTGGGGGTGTTTTTTTGGCCTAGGTACGTGCATGTGTGCCCAAAACAGGCACATTCACTGGGGTTTTGGGCACAAATATGCCCAAAATTGGTGCAAATGTGTAATGAGGTTGTGATTGTGAACAATGATGGCTTGGACATGGTGACAAATGGTGCATTTGTATGAAAATGGCACATAAGTTTGTGAGCATGGTGCAACTATTAATATAGATGGTGCAATTGTTAATGAGTAAGTTGTATATGTTAATGATACATGCGCATAGGTTAATGATACCTACATGTATAGGTTAATGAATCTCGTGCAAATGTTAATAAAACCCACACGAATTTGTATGATACCTATGTGGATGAGTTTAACCTTGGCACATAGTGTTATGTGGAGTGTGCATATGTTTGTGAGCGGGTGCAATTGCTAATAGAAAATGGTGAATATGTGGTAATGGATAGTGCAAATGCTTATGATAATGGCACATATATAAAAGAGAATGTCTTATATGTGTATGAACAGGGTATAATGTGTATGAGTCTGGTGCTAATGTGTATGAGGGTTGGGTGCTTATGTGTGTAATGAGAGTGCAATTGCTAGATGGTGGAAGATGAATGAGTGAGGGGGTAAATTAGGGTGACTTAAATGGGAAGGGTACATTTGTTACCAAAAATGACAAAAATGTTAAGTTTGACTTGGTTGACTGTGTAGGGTGAGGGTTTATAAAAATGATAGAAACTAGAATAACTGAGTTATTTTGTTGGGTGTAGGGTAGTGGGGAGGCATTGATATCTCATGAGAGGCATCCAAATATGTTGAGGCTGAGGTGGCATATTGGTGATGATGAGTGAGATTTCCTAGGGGTCATTGGTTTATTCTACATCACCTATATGCCATAGATACGAGCACATAGGGTGATGATGACTACATTAACGGAGAGGTGGTATAGGGAAGAAGCTCCTTCATATTATTGACTAAGGGAGGCGACGATCACCCTCAAGGATGTGTGGAGGATTCTGTGGACCCCAATCCAAGGAGAGCAGATGGTTTATGACATGAATGGTGGGGATTTGGCGCTCAATAGAGTGTTCATGGAAAACAACCTCGGGATAGAAGATTATGAGATTGGTTTGAGCTACATGTAGGCACATTTTGATAGGCTACCTATGTTGTTGGTGGCTATGATTAGTAGTGTGTTAGTTCTTGACAAGAGGAGTCACAGATTTCCTGTTGGATACGAGATAGTGATAGAGCGAATAATTAAGGATGGAGTTGTGTATGCATGGGCCCATCTACTGGCTACTCCATATCATTAGCTTCACCAGGTTACATACAGACATGGAGCTAGCATAGGAGGTGGACTAACACTCCTTCACATATGGGCATGGGAAAACATAGTGATCCTATGACCATTGATAGATAGAGCATGAGCACTTGGATTATCATATGTTCATAGTTATGATCAAGCTCAAACATATCATCGATTAGGAGATGTTCCTTATTGGTGATGGGTGATAGATGATAGGGTTAGTTTTACCTAGAGACCTTGGAGGCATTGTGAAGCATGGCCTAATGATGGAGAGCATCTACCATATTCTTGGAAAACCCGCTATTTGATTAGGAGGACGATACAAATTATCAAACTTTATTTTCCAAATAGATTATGCAAATAGTTTGGAAATCAATAGGATGTATTTGTTGGTGAGGTGATATTTTCTCATACTTATAGAGAGATTATACATTGGGGAGCCATGATTAGTCCAGAGATAGCTATCAAAAAATTTGAGGGATTAGTATCGATGCAGTGGATTTCATGACTATATATTATTGATGCAGGGACTACACTAGAGTATGATATGTGGTGGGTGGAGATGAGATCTATACTATTGATAGATCCTACAGGTGGTGATGGTAGAGGAAAGCGGGCAAGGATAAGTGGTTAAGAGTAGAGGAGAGGCAGTAGGCAATTATGTTTTTGAGCTAGGCATGGTGATGATGGGGGAGATGGAGGACAAGTACCCAATGTCTAGGTAGTAGCAGTGCCACCACTAGTGGTATAGTAGGAAATGCAGTCCCCATCAATAGGATATCAAGCAGTATAGTCTCCGCTAGTAGGAGAGGAGACAGTAGGTCATGATGGGGATGGTTAGGTTGTAGCTTTGGAGGAGCAAGTGCAGGACTTACAGGCATAGTTGGTGAGCGCATATGCTTAGGTACAGGGTTTGCAGGCATAGTTAGCTAGTGTGATGGTGGAGAGAGATACAATAGTTATTCGGTCTCTGCAAGTAGAGAAGTTGTTACTAAGGATTTGGGATGTGGCACAGGGTCCTACTACAGTGATGCTCAAAGATTTGATAGTATGCACAAGAGGTTATGTAATACTCTATATGAGGGATTAGTACCACCATATTAGTAAGCTCCTAGTTTCACACATAGTAGATCAGAGAGATCCATATCATAGAGATTAGTGAGTGAGTGGGTGATGGGGCCACCACCTCCTAGATCATTACCAAGGCAGAGTGGATAGCAAGGAGAGAGAGGGTCACAGGCTCCAGGACCATCAGGGTCGTAGCATCCTTCTACCCATTCTGAGAGAGGGAACTCCATAGATTTTGGGATTTAGATGATGTATTTTTTGTAGACACATTGTGATTTTGGCTTGTAGGCATCATGCATTATATAACTATATATGATGAGCCCTTGGGAAAGCTTTGGTTAGCGATGTATCATGATACATTATTTTTTCAATATATATGATGTGATTTTGGCGATGATACTTAGATATGTTATGTGATGATATTATGGCTTCTAGTTGATTTTAATATGTGATGATGTGATGGATAGACTAGATTTAATGCAATGATATTTTTGTATTTTTGAGGATATGATGATGATGACCTATATGAATTATGGATCTAATGGATGCAAGGCATATTTATGTGATGATATCTATATATGTGGTATATATAGTGAATGATGGATTTTTCTATGATATGCATTATATGGTTCCTAAAATGTGTATTTATGTAGGATATATGGTTAATGTGGATGTGTTATGTTTTGTCTTTGGTTGTTTCATGATACATGTGTGGATTGAAATCAGTATGGTAGAAGATAATGAGGAAATGGTTATTTTTTATTGGTGTCACCTAATGGGATTTGCGCTAAATGGGATGAAAGATATAGAAATGAGATAGATGGATAGAAATATATTGATGTAGATTGATGAGAAATGAATGCTTTCTATTTTGTGCTATTTTTATCATCATAGAGAATTTTATTATGTGGCAAGTGGATGTATGCACACCAAGGCATGATAGGCCATGGTGGTGTTTGTATCATTTTTCCTAAAGTTTTTGATATGTGAGAATTGGATATATGTACACCAAGCTAAGACAAACCTTGGTGACTTTAGTATCCTTTGCCTAGATGAAGACACAACAAACAAGGATTATTTTTAAACATACTAGACATGATGGAACCTTGCCAAAATATGCAAGGGAACAAAGAGTCATGACATGACAACCCTAATGCATAGAGGTGTTTAATAACCTTATATACATAGGGCAATTTTTTGATGCTCAAATCTAGTTCAATACACACAAGGATCATACATGTAATAGCAACACTTAAAGAAATTCCACAAACATAGCATACGAAAGCAATGACATTGCCCCATTATTTCTCCTCTAATCATTTTGAGATATCCTTGAGGAACATAGGAATAGGACAATATGATAAATCAAGCAATAAAAAGACTCAAAAACCTAATAGACAAACAACTATCAGATTTTCTTGCCAGAAATATTTGCTCAATGGTGGATAAGGCCCATTGTAGGAAGGATGCATCTGTTAGGACATGATTTATTGGATAAGATGTTTAAAGAGGATTTAGAAATTGATTAGTAGGTTGTAGATATTTTAGCTAGAGTCTCCTATTTGTGATTGTTTTTATGAATGCTCAATGTCCTTTAGGTTTTACATAGTTTTTTTTTCTTAAATCTCTTGTCTAGGAAAATGGAAATTTATTGGTGTTATGGTGAATGAGTGTGATGCAAGTTTATTATGGAACATTATGAATGATTTTTCTTATTAAGGATGGTATGAAATGATGTTATTGAATGTGTGAAAATTCTTCCTCTTATATTGACTTCAGGGATCCAATCCGAACACTAGGTCGAGGAAATGTCCTTAGTTAGGAATAGGATTTGTTATTAATGGAATGAATGACATGGAATTATTATGAGGTGGTGCCCTAAATTAGGATGAATGATCCTATTATCAACCAATATCAAGCCATGATAGGGGTGGTAGGTGTATGAAAAATATTTTTGTTATAGATGAAGTGGATGAAAGCACTATTAGATAGTGGAAATTGGTTTCTACACATGACACCTGTAAAAAGGTGGTCATCATGGTACTTACCTAAAGTGACATTGAAGTGGTTTTCACCATAGGGCAAATTATTTCTCTTTACTCTTTTTGATATTTTTATATTTTTTCTATTTTTCAATTAAGATACTCTAAGGATCAAGCATAGAATTTTTTTAGGTGAACATTATTGATAGGCTCATCTAATGATTCTCCTTCAAGTGTGGAAAGTTGGCATGCTCTTGATCCATAAGTTGTTGTGATGACAAAGGGTCCTAGCTAGTTAGGTTCAAATTTCCCTTTCTTCTCATATTCTTGTTGATTCTTTTGATTTTCCTTAAGTACCAAGTCTCCTATCTCAAACTTTCGTGAGATGACCTTATTGTAACTACAACAGAGACGTTTTAATAGACTTGTAGGTGATTGAGTGTGTTGAGATGTCGTTCATCTAGCAATTCTAAGTCATATAGTTTGGAAGCTCTATACTCTTCATCATTAATGATATTATGTAGGGAAACTCTGAATGATAGGAGCTCGACCTCAATAGGTAAAATTGCTTCAGCTCCAAAGACTAGGGAATATGGGGTGGCACCTATGGGTGTGTGAATGCTAGTTTGATAAGCCTACAATGTAGGGTTAAGGTGGATGTTCCAGTCATGGCCAGCATCATTAATAGTCTTTCTAGAATTTTCAATATGGTTTTATTTGATGTCTCTACTTGATCGTTACTTTTCGGATAATAGTCTGGGGTGGAAAAGCGGTGTTGAATGTGAAATTTATTGTAGAGCTCATTGACATCTAGGTTCTTAAATGGTCGACCATTATTAGTGACAATAGTTGAGGGCATACGATACTAACAAATGATATAGTTTAGGATGAACTTAGCAATTTTCTTTTTAGTGATGTCGGTTAGACGGATGGCTTCAATCCATTTTGTGAAGTATTCCATGGTTGTGATAATGAATTTTTGTTTGTTTGATGATGGGAGATGGATTTTTCTTACGAGTTTGATCCCCCATTGAGAGAAAGTCCATAATGTGGTGATTACTTGAAGCTCCTAAGTAGGTGCATGTATAAGATCACCGTGTTATTAACACTTGTGACATTTGCAAGCAATCTTGTGGTCATCTTTGTTCTATTGTTGGCCAATAGTACCCAATTCTCATTAATTTCTTTACTAGATTTGGACTATTAGAGTGTGACCCAAAAATACTATCATGTACCTCATGTAGGGAAGTTTGTGTTGCTTTTGAGTTAAGATGCATAAGGAGAGTACCATCAAAGCCCCTTTGATAGAGTGTATCACCTAGAATGAGGAATTGAGATGAACATCTAATGAAATTTTTCTCTAGTTGTTGGATAAATTGGGTGGAAGGGTTTGTCTTGGTATTAGGGAGAATTATGAAAAATGATATGGCACACAAGCTCAAACTCTGGGACATCAAATGCAAGGATCAAAAGTTGCTCCACTAAGAATTCACATTGTTAGGTATTGTGGGGCATATCCAAGAGAGATCCAATGGTTGTCATGGAATTTGTTGCTTTGTTGCTTGATCTAGGAATATGCTCAAATGTGATGTTACTGAAGTATTTTTTGAAACTATCTACCATTTTCTTATAGGGTAGAATTTTATCATCTTTGGTCTAATACTCATTGTTCACCTTTTTATAAGAAACTAGGAATCACCATAGACTTGTAGTTCCTTAAGTTGTCATTTTATTGTTTTCCTAAGTCTTGTGAGTAATGTTTCATATTCAGCAATTTATTGTTTGTACATAGGAATGCCAAACGGTGTAATTTAGGTATGCAATCACCTTGAGGTATGATGAATAGTATACCTACTCCTGATCCATGTTGAGTGTATAACCCATCAAAGTAAAGATTCCATGTCTGGGTAGGGGTTACTATGAATATACCTTCACCTCAAAAATATAACACTAGCAGGTGATTTGTTGTCATAAGAGCATCCGCTAATTGGTTTATGA
>VDFB02000003.1:44340799-44455873 GCA_007258455.2 Sequoia sempervirens
AACAACATAATAGAAATCTAAACAACTAAAACAAACAAAACCCTAAACCTCATATAAGAACCCTACAATAGATGTAACAAATATTTTTAGGTAAAATTTCTTAGGGTTTTAATATGAGCACTCTAGATTTTGCAAAATTTGAAAGTGCCATCAGTGGCTCTTTTTGGGGATGTCTATTCCTTAGTGAATAGAGCGATAATTCAAATTCTATGGAGAAGCAGACCAGGTGCCTACTCCATTGGGAAATAGATTCAAAAGGTCATCTCTGCCCCCAACTGCTTTGGCTTGACAAGTCAAACCATATCTGATGGCCCAAGGCCACCAAAACTGTAGGCCTTTTCTTACCTTTGTCATAGACAAAGTTTTCATCACTCCTAACTAAATCCAATCTGAAGACATTACTAGAATATGTCTGATTAAACATGTTGGCATCTCTCAATAACTTAGCAAGTACAACATTATCAACAAATTCATAACTACCATGTATCTGAGAATCAAGCATATCCTTAAAATATTGATTATTATGTGGCAATGACTCATAAATTTTTTCATTCAAAATATTGTGAAGTTGAAAACAACTTTCCTTAATGTTTTTCTCATTACCACAATGCAAGAAAATTTCATCCAGCTGAAAAATTTGGCACTCATACTCTGCCACATAGCTAGGATTATCAAGCTCAATCTGATTAGTAGTTTGCATGTCAAAGGTGGAATGATTATTGTGTGAACCCCAATCCTAATACCTGCAAAACAATAAGAACAAACACATTAGATTAGAAATTGCAAGCAAGAACAAGGATTCCCCATGAAATCCATTTACCAAGTTCAAATTAGGAAAAAAGCAATGAAGAACACAATGAAAATAACAAAATAGAGATTGAATTCTAATTAAACTAGCAAACTCATGATCCCATGGGGGAATTGGTGCCAATTTGATGTGAAAATTGGCCCTTTCCCAATTCCTATGATGTAAGATTGATGTATGTTGATGAATTTTGATGAGTGATCCACTTTGTTGATGCTTGATGAGTGCTCCAATGGAAAAACCTGCATAATCTAGCTATGATTCCAAAATATTGGATGGAAATGGCTAAATATTTGAGCATAGTAACTTTGCATAATTTGTGGATGATGAAATGAGGAATGAAGCCTCTTATTTATAGAATGCTAAGATGGATGAATGTTCAAAACAGAGCAATGTGGGACTAACATTCAACCAATGGCAAGGTGCCATTTGTCAACATGTGAATGGAGGAAGCTTGAGCACATTTTGATCAATGTGCAAGTTTGAAATTTGAATTTGATGAGATGACATGTTTAGGGGGGATGAAAGATGAGTTAAATGCCAAGTGGGAGACATGTAAGAGACAATGTAAGAGCTTTAAATGCTTTGTTGGATGGACAAGTGATTTTGGAGGGAGATTTCAAACTTGGAGGAATATTCCCTTTTTGATGCCATTTGAAAATAAATATAGAATTATTAAATCAAATAAATGATTTAATTGTGGAAGTTGCAAAATCTAGAGGATTGGAGTGATTAGGATTAAATTAATCAAGATTTGACTAATTTAATGAGGGATTAGCTGATTTGACCATTTTGACTTAGATTTTAGGATTTAAATAACTCAAAATGAGAAGAGAACGATTTAGACTTAGTTAAATAAATATTTTTTATTTATTTAACCAAAGGGGGTGATGTTAGATTAAATTAGATAAATGTTTGATTTATTTAATTTGATTAGATGAACTTTAGAAATTTAATCAAATAATATGGATTATTTAATTAAATAAAGATAGGAAGATGAAATGACCTAGCTAATTACACAGAGATAATGATTTAATTAAATCGGGGGAGTTATTTAATTAAAAGGGGAATTATGATGAGTTTAATCAAATAAGGCTATTTTATTAAATGGTTAGATAGAGGGATAATTTAGGATGAAGCAATGTTAGTAGATTAGGATTGAGTGCATGTACATTTTACGTGTCTACAATTACAAGGACCAATCAAAAGATTATGCACATCATGCAAACTATCTCCAAGTGTATGTAAAGAAATACACTCAGACATTGGCACATCCTGTAATTGTACCTCAACATGTTGGTGTAGAGAATCATCAAGAATCTCTACCCTATCCTTATTCTTACTCACTCTGATGCTTTCTGAACATATCATGCTAACATCTTCGACATTCACATCTTGTTCAAAAGTGAGTAATTTTGGTTCCAAAAGATAATCTATTTTTTTCTTTTAAATCATCCCTTATATCCATATAAAAGAATTCATAGCTAGGCTCATCAAAATCAGGAAATAGATACTTATCCAAATCTACATTAAAATTCTCAAAATCTTACTTATAAGCTTCATGGTTATTTGTTGTTCTTAACTCATCAACACAAGTTTCTGAACTTGCATCAGTCTGCATACTTTCATGCTCATCATATAATACATCATTACAATCAAAGGGTTGCCTTTCTTGATCCATATTACCATCATGTTGACCAACTCGTTCATAACTAGAAGGAACATCATATACCCATGTTTCATATCTTTCATAATAAAGACTATCATCACTGTCAAAATCAATATGAACATTACACAATAACTGAGGGTTATTCATATGTGCACATTTCTGATATTCAATGGTTAACAAATTTGAAATTTGTTCACTATTTAATAGACCACAATTCTGATCCATTCTTTCAACCACTTCTCTCTCTTGACATCTAGTAGAAAAACATGCCTTACCAAGTTTTAAGTCAAGACATACCAAGATATTGCCACTATCAAAATCTAGAAAATTCATAGACTGGATTTCATCATTGAATTGATCATTTATATCCTCTTGAAAGTAAAGAGAAACATTTTCACTATTATGAGCATGAGTGGTTAACATTGCAACACTCTTAACTTCTTCCTTCTCAGACATGCACTTGTTTGTATCTAAAATTGGGGATATTTGATCATTTGTATCCACACAATTTCTATTTTCATCAACATGTTTATCCACAACTGAAGACAACAAACTTTGCACATATTCATTCCTCATCTTTTCCATATTATCTAAACATGTGTAAGCTATTTGCATATTCTAAATTTTAAAATCTTTCAACAGTGCACTAGATCCCTCCTCAAAAGCTTCAAAATACAAATGAATGCAATCTGATGTACTAGGTCTAAAAATTTTAGGGATTAATGAAAGAGCAACAACAAATCTATGACTGAAAGCAATACTTGACTCTTCATCTTGTTTCTTAAGTTGTTTTAACTTTGTGACAAGATTAGAAGGTTCTTTTGCAAATTCTTCTCTATAAGCATCCACTATTTTATCCCAGCAGGAAAAGGATTTCTCAGGAAAACTTAAGTACCAATCTCTAGCTCTAGCTTCAAGAGATCTGACAAAAAATCTCATCCACATATCTTGATCTCCAAATGAATGTTTCACCATGAAATTATAGAAACTTTGGACATGTGCATCTCCCTCACACACATTGTATCTATTAAATCTAGGCATCTACTTATAGACCCGAGATGGCATACTTTTAACCTTATAATCAATCCATGACAAGTCTAGTTGGTCATATAATGAGTCAAAAGAATTGACAATAGGTGCAACAATTTTACTATTAGACCTAGCATGATTATCTCTTAACTGGGCTTGCATAGCCATCAAGTGCCTTTTATTCAACTCTATAACTCCCCTTTTAAATACAGATTTCCATTTCGACCTTATCCTACACTTGGGTTCATGCACCTTTTGATATCAACTTTCTGAGGATTTTCAGACTTACGAAGCTTTTTGACAATATGCATCCAAGTTTCTAATGGCGTGGTTATTTCTCTTTTATAATCCATGGATGTATGCAAATCTAGTTTTAACTAATGGTGCACAATCACAACTATGCCAATATGAAGAATTATTAAGATGGTTGCAAATATATAGTAATCCTTAAGATATACAACTTCATTCTAACCATCCATATTTTCCAGTTTGTGAATAAAACTTTAAGGGGAACAACAATTGCAATCAATACGACAAGTTCAATAAATGAAAATATGCAGAGAACTATGTACCTTCACACCTCCAGTTGTTGTAACTTTGAATAGAGAACTTTCAAGTTACAAATAACAAACAACAACCCTCCATATGTAGTCACCACCTCTTCAACAAGAGGAAAACCTTTGAAGCAAGAATATCTTTATTTGAGTTCTTCTAGCAGAGTCACCTTAGGGCTACTATAAACCTCTACAGATCTGAAACTTCTTCAACATTTAAACCAAATGTTCATTTTGTTCTGACTCTTTTCAAGTGGTCTTCGACACATTTGCATCAAAGATGCAAAGGCATCCCCAGTGGAGTCACCATTTCTATTGGTGACTCAGATGGGAAAATATAAGTAAATAATTTTTAACCTCCAATTACAAATAATAGTTCAAGATGTGAGTGACTCTCTGATAAGACAATCTGTAACCAAATTCTTGAGTAAATTCCCCAGCGGAGTTGTCATTTTTGTTGGTTATTTTTTTAGAACCAAACTTAATATCAATCCTAACCTATGAGCTTGCCACAACCCAATTATCAGCTAGGTTGAGGATTGGCCAACACCTAAGTAGAGTAATTAATACTTTACTTCTTCTCTTCAGGCTCTATGAGACCTAGGGAGGGTAATACCATGCATACTCATACTATTTCAAACTTGTTCAAGAGTATTTCTTCACACGGATGCACTATTTAATGAAAATCACCTTATCAAAGGCTCGACAAACCTCAGATAGAAGTGTTACTTATTTCAAGGAGTGCGCTTTCATACTTAGAATTGGGACAATGTAGTTTAAAGTATTTTGTGAGTCATTTTTTCATCTTGAATCCTAGGCCCAATTCAATATTGGCTCAATCTACTATAAGATAAACTAATAAAACAATTAGTGCTTTATTTAAGGGAGAAAGAGTCACAACTGGTAATCAATCGGTAGTACAATTTTGATTGAATTTCAGAAATAAATGGACCATTAGAATGTTACTTTGTAACATTTAACTCACTGTGTCTACAAAATATCACTTCCTTACTGAATCCTATATCCTTTTCTCACAAACTAATGAGCTCATTTTAGTGTTTAATCAGTTCATTGAACTAAAGCATAAAACAAATTCACCCATTTCTGTGCAAATGACAAAAAGATAAATGAAACTGTCATTAACAACTTCATTCATAGCTTGAAAGAAAACACATAGGAGAGCAACATTTTGAAACTATAATTCTTCTTTATTTTGGATATTTCCTTGTAAAACCATATTTAAGATTTGTATACAATATAATTTTCATCTTAAACTTACTTCTAGTATACTTACTACAATGTCCTTCTATATTCTATTCTACTTTTAGAGCGTAGCATTTACTGTGACCATGTCTAGACTCAAAATTTTGAACTCCCTCTTTTTCAGCCATGAAATCCCCTTTATATAAATAGGGGAGCAACAAGCACCCGACTAAATTACAATTTCACTTTCATTTGAGTTCATTTCAAAAACCTAATTCTAACTGACTCCTTGAAGAACTCCCACGTGGTTTCATAAGCAATCATTTGTGAACATGGGAGGAAAAAAGGAAAAAAACATGTTCAGGATATTAGTTGTCGTTGTCACATCATTCATTGTCTAGAACAAAAAATATTCCATTCATATCTTCTTGAAGACCTTCCACATCAACATGAGAAAACAACAGACAAACCACAGACATATGAAAAAAAATACCTCCTATGCGAAGACCATGGTGTCATCAAAAACTAAAAATAGGAGGTGACCCTCTTTAGAGTCATCGGCATCCGAAAATGCTCGACTACTCCTTGTCCTCGATGCAATTGGAGGGACTACTAGTACATCATCATTAGAGCTCCTATATGGCACTAGGGAATGAAGGTACTAGACATAGTCTGAGTCGATATCAACTTCAACATCTGACAGAGAGTTTGAAAGCATGATAGGAGAGTTGTGTTTACCTAGGCAGGCCCTATGGCTCTTCTCCTTTTTCCTAGCCTTCTTCACTAGCAGTGCCAGTTCCTTGCCTTTACACTCGACCACTTCACCTGGAAGGGTCCTATTCCTCAAGCAGTAAGTACTCTGCATAATTGACTTCTTCTTATGGCCCCTATCCCTCCTTTTACCCTTTGAAATCTCAGGAGAAGCCATGGCTTCCTGCTCAACTATGTCTTCACGACACTCAAACACACTT
Organism: Sequoia sempervirens; assembly: GCA_007258455.2. Classification (NCBI taxonomy): domain Eukaryota; kingdom Viridiplantae; phylum Streptophyta; class Pinopsida; order Cupressales; family Cupressaceae; genus Sequoia; species Sequoia sempervirens. The sequence goes on from VDFB02000003.1 coordinate 44,347,031, forward strand.
AGCCGACTAGACCTCCTAACAGGTGGAATTGTTGCACCAGCCTTTCCCATTTTCTCTAAAGCTAGTAGAGTGATAATTAAAATATTTTTTACTCAATACCCACAAGAGAAGCACCCCAATCCCAATAATTGTAGATAACTCAAGCAACAAAAATCTTAAATAGACCAGAGAACCTAATTTCATACCAATTTTCTCAGGATGAAAACACTGAAACTCTGCTTAGGAAATATTACATCCCTTTCAATCTCCTTTACTACACACGCCTTACTTCTTCTGTAGACTGAACAAATAGTGTGAATAAACAACAATCAACCTACATTAAATAGAAAATTCGAACATGCAGAATTAATGACTTGAAAACTCCTTACGCGAGCGAATTGGTAACTTATTAGCTTGGCTCTGAATCTGGGTCATTCATCTTAGAGCAATTAAAACTTCATCTAAGGTGGCCATGAGCATTGTTTGTCGACCATTATCAACTTGCTCCCTAAAAACAACGAGGCTATCTCAAATGATGCCACGTTCTTTTTTAACCTTGATTAATCATAGCTTATTTGACAATTAGCATGTATCGCCAACCTAATTCATTTTTTTCATTAATATCAGTGAAGTACATAGGACCAGTTTCTTAGAGAGAAACTTTCTTTATACACTTCATCTCTGATCCTCCCCAAAATTTAGGGTACAATTTAGCGATGAAGTTATTTATGTGATGATTTTTAGTCCATCGGATCATCTCACTTTAAAAATTTATCAACGGTTCTCCAGTCCTCTCGCTGCTTTCCTTTTTGCTTTATGCGGAATCCCCAGGATCATGCCACGTTGCCCTTTTCATTAATGGTCATCACTTGTCGCCGATCTACTTCATCTTTTCCCGGCTCCATCAGTGATGTAAACATCCTGGCGATGATCTTTAGCCCTTGGTTTTACGGCCTGACCTTTGGTCACATTCATCCTTCCGTCGCGCATCGCTAATTCAAACCTTGCACCGAGGCTTCTATCTGCAATGAGAGATGTTGTGGAGGCATCATATTTAGACACGTACAACCTGCATAAAACAAATGGCACAAAAGACATCACTCATAGGATCATATCACATTAGTGAAAGAAAAACCCTTTAGAGGACATCCATCGCTTATTGCTATTTCAGAACTCAAGTTCTGAAACAAATTTGTGATGAGCGATGAAGTTATTACATAAGGCCTTTGTTCATCGCTAATTCTCCTCATATATTTTGCAAGTAATTAGTGATGAGAATATTTGCAACATTTATAAGGTCCATCGTGTATCACTGATGTGAGACTTTACATTCAAAATATATCCGTGATCAAGCGATATACATGAAATCACATCATATCGCTCATCGCTAATTCAATTTTATCTTTTCACTAACGATTTGCAATGAGCGATAAGATCATAAGACTAGGGCATCGCTCATTGCTAATACAAATTTGAAGGCTCAAAATCCATTAGCGATGAGTGATATCAAAGGAAAAACATCAATCCATCGCTCGTCGCTAATTCAAGGTGTGAACCAATGAATAAATCAGAATGAGCGCTACAGCTATGAGGACCATTGGGACGTAAGTGTGAAATTTTTAAGCACATGCTCATTAGTTGTTCTAAAAGAGGGGACTTATCTACCTAGATGACATGAGAATAGTAGGCTCAAGACTTCCGAATCACGCAATATAAAGGATGTAAAAGTCAGGCAATTTAGACCTAGACACGAGAAGGGCCAGTCACATGATGACATTTAACGAACATGAAAAAAAGTAATTTGTGACCGAGAATAGGCAATACCAGTAAACAATAGAATAGAACACCAAGCAACTAAAACAAAAAAAACCCTAAACCTCATATAAAACCCTACAACAGATGTAACAAAGATTTTTAGGTAAAATTCCTTAGGGTTTTAATATGAGCACTCTAGATTTTGCAAATTTTGAAAGTGTCATCACAATAAAAAATCCATCATCTTTCCCTCATATTATCCTTTTCATCCATTACCATAACCTATTCATCACAGCCATCATCCTTAGACCTTGGTCCTATCACCTATCATTATATCTTCATCGTTGATATCATCACCATTCATCCTCCTATCCAATCCTAATCCTGTCATCCAATCAAATCCATATCATCTTTGATCCAATCATAATGCATATCATATCCTATCAATATCAATCTTGTCAAAGTCTATATAGATCCTAATCCTTGATATCAAAATCCCCATACAAATCCTTTCTTAGGTGATCATCCAAGCCCAATTAAGCATGTCAAATCCTTGCTTAAGCAATTATCCAAGCTTAGGTAAACAAAGCCATATTTTATCCAAGCCTTTCTCAAGTGATTATCTAAGTTTGAGTGAGAAAAATCTAAGCCTTGCCTAGGTGATTATCAAAGTCTAGTGTAAGAAAACCCCATAATTATCAATCAAGGATCTAGTTAGCTTAAGATACTATTGGTCTTGTAGCACTATTTCATCATTAGCGCCTTTTCATCTATTGTCATTCCAGTCATATCCAAGGTCTATCCCATCATCACTAATCGTCTTCATCTCATCCCATCATTTCTAGGTCTCTCTTGGATGCCTATCACAAGGTCCCAAGAAATAAAGAAAAATATAGCCTCTCAAGAGTTCCCCTCATCATCCCATGATACAACTTTTAAGGAGGTAGTTCACCAAATCCCCATGGAGAATCTATTTTCATATTACATAATACATGATCATGATTCAAGTGACCAAGACTCTCAAACATCATTAGAGGAATTTTCTCAAGATACCCAAGCCATGGACTTGATGCATAGATATATCATGAAGCACCCCGATCAATATATCCTTATGCTTGCAAATATAAGAGCCAAATTACCCCATGATTTTTGATACATCTCAAATCATCCAACAACCTTCTTCTACACTCCCACCTTCTATCCATCATAATCCTACATATCTTCCATCTTCTTCTAATCCTCATGATCCTTCATCTTTCCCATCTTCTTCTACTCTCCCCTACTTCATCTCAAACCCTAAATTCTACATCCCATTTACATATCAAGATCCCCTCTCACACCCAAAACATATCATCTCACATACCACAACCTGAACATTCCATCCCTTCTCCTCATGTCTCCACATCCATCCATCCTAACACATCATATCATCTTTAAACCTCAAATCCAATTTCTTCTAACCCCATCTCATCTTCTTATCAATACCTCAAATCTTCCAACCCCACTTCATCTACTCATCAACATCTCCGATATTCCAATCCCATTTCATCCTCTTATCAATACCAACACATATCATCTTCACAACCTCCCATATCCAACTATCAATCACCTCCTTCCAATTTCGCAAGTACTTTGGCCCAAGACATGAAAAAAATAAAGGATACCCTTAAAGGACTTCAACTAGCACATCATAAGAAACCCTATACCTTTCAATAATTATGTCATTATTGTTTTGACAAGTCCATCACCATGATCCATTTTCCCCAAAAATTTGAAATGCCTAAGCTTGACACTTATATAAGGGAAAGGGAGATCCTAGGGAACATCTAAAAGAATTATATATTTTATGCCAAGAGGTTTCTTATCTTAATACTTACCTCTTGAGTCTCTTCCCTAGAATCTTGGGAGGACAAGCCCTTGATTGGTTCACTCATCTCCCCATGAGATAATCACAACATTTTTTGAGATAGCCAATAAATTTGTCACTCACTTTTCCTACAACATAGAAAATGATATCACCATGATGGATCTTTGTAATACTAAACAAAATACTGGTGAACCCTTTGCCTCATTCTTGCAATGATGGAGACATCTTGATAGTCACTTTGCATGGCTTATACCTAAAAAATAACTTGTCGTGCAATCTTTTTCGAAACTTAAAGACTGAATTGGGCTTCCACCTTCACATGCAATATTCCCACTCCTTTGATGAGATCATAGAAAAATGAATAACTAATGAAAAATACCTTATATCTAAAGGCCTAATCAAGATAAATGAAGAAGGTGAAGATAATAACATCCAATATAGTGACAAATCTCATTTTTGGAATAAAAAAATATGGTCAATGATGGTTTGGCTGATTCAAAACATGTTCAAAATATCCAAATACCTCCACCATCATCATCTCATAACAATATAGCTCCCTAAAAACACGTGGTTATCCATAAAGGTCAACCTAGAAGACATACTAGACGTGAGTATATCCCCTTGGGTGAACCAATCGAAACTATCTTGAAAATGGTCATCTAAGCCAACATAATCCAATTGCCACCCATCAAACCCCTGGTTTTGATGTTCCTAAACCCTCTTGGTACAAGGAACATAAATTTTGTGACTACCATAGGGTTCATGGACATAAAACCTCCTCATGCATGAAACTTTAAAATTCCATCCAAGATCTTATTGATCGAGGAGATATCACTATCGAAGGTCATGCATCCCCTAATGAAAACTTGGGTATATACAAGTAGCCTTTTCCTCATCATAATGATGGTAAAAATTTTGCATCATACAACGTAGTACCTTATACATAAAACAACATTATCTCATCTAATTCCATCATTGGCTACATCAAACAAAGTCCTTCCTAAGTAACTACCATAAATATCAAAGTGTCTAATTATGTCATCACTACCCAACATGGTCAATCACTATCCAAGGAGCTTCATCCTCCTCTCCACATACAAATCAATATATTATCCTTGACCATTTGAAAAAAATTCCAACACAAATATCTATCCTAGAGCAACTACAAACATCTCCTATCCACAAGGACCTTCTTGAAAAATACCTCCGTGAAACCCATGTCCCTAATGAAATTTACTTTGTTCACTTTCAAGCCATGATAGGACACTTATCATCTCCACAAGCCCTCACCTTCTCCACTAAATACATGCCTTCCATCAATCCATCTCATTATCATTCGCTCAACATTCAAGCCCACATCCATAAAACCATAATCAAATGAGTCCTTGTCGATGGTGGATCGAGACTTAATATTTTCAGCCTAAGTTTAATAAAGCAACTAGGATATTATGATGATGTTGTCATTTGTCAATCCCCAAACTAAAATTACTATAAAATCATATGATGAAGCTGAGAGTGAACCTAAAGGCTCTATCAAGCTACTCATCCAAGTTAGACCTACAACTATTGAAACTACTTTCCAAATATTAGACCTTGATCTCCCCTACAACATCCTCCTTGGTCGACCATGGATCCATGCCATGCAAGTTGTTTCATCTACATTCCATTAACACACAAATTCCCTCGCAATGGAACTAAAGTGAATGTATATATGTTTATCCCAATCTATTCCAATATTGCAAATTCTTACAAAGTAGTCATGGCCTTTCACAACATTTCCCTACCAACACTACATCACCATCTTCATACATTGATCCTTCATCATAACCCACCTCTCGCACTCCCTCGGAGATCAAGGCTAAGATAAAGGACCTTGGTATTGGAGAATATGAGCTACATGCCTTCCACATCAAACTCGCCTTACCACCATCCACTTCATCCCTATCTTTTGATTTCTACGATAATATTATGTTTGATCATAAATATATATGATAATCCACTATTTGATCATGATCATATTGAGGACATCCAAGATCCTATCCCTTCCACCCCACCTCATGAGAAACAATCCTTCCACATCAAACATCTTGGGTTGGGGTATGCATATCCTAACATTGCCACTACTCATCCTTCTTACAAACTCATTAAGGGCATGCAAGCTTCCTTTGAAATTAATAGTGTCAAAAAGGATAGTCACAAAGAATTCATTGATGCCAAAAAGGATAGTCACAAAGAATTCATTGAAGGAATCACTAATCTCTTCCATGAATCACACATCCTTACCATCTCATCCAACACATCCATTTCGTCCACTTTCGTCCATCTCTTAGACTTGGATCAACAAGTGTCATTTAAACATAAAAAGGCTATTAATCAAAAGTCAAAAATAAAAAAAGCCTTTATCAAATGGAGATCCAAAATCAAAATAAAAGAAAAATCCTTTAGTCAAACTAAAAATCAAAAGCTATTGGAAAAATCAAAAATCAAAAATAAAATAAAAGGAAGAAAAAATGAATCTCCAATCATGCCCCTTCACCCAAAATAATTGGGGGCATCTATCAAAGAAAATACCAATAAATGAGCTTGTTGATCCTAAGTCATCATCCTCCTCACCCTCGCATAAACCATATTACAGTTTACCAAATCTACCCATATCCACACTCCCATCATATCACTCTATCCCCCTTGGTGATGTATCTTAATGGACCTTTAATGATGACCCCTTCACGTGCTTTAATCCAAAGGTTTCCCAAACTCCTTTTCATGTGAAGCATGACAACCCACATAGTGCACACATTAATGATTACATCTTAGCTCCATCTATCTGTTGAATAAAGAATTTTCCATCATCCATATTACACCATCCATATCTAACTATCATGCTTCATCACCCATATATTGAAGAGCATCCACCATGATTGCAGCATCATCAAGTCTCAATTATTGAAAAAATCCAAAAAAACAAAAATCAAAAAATGGTAAAGAGAAATAATCCATCCAAAGGTGAAAACCACTTTGGTGTCGCCTTGGATAAGTACCATGGTGAAAACCTGGAAACAGGCGCCATGTGTAGTAGTCTCTTATCCACCATCTCCCAAGAGACCACCCCATCTGCTATCATTTCCATCCTTCCATATCATAATAAACTACCATCTTCATCCATACATCCATAATAAACCTATCATGGATTGTCTTTGATCCTTGATCAAGCATCATCCCTTCTCCATCCATTATCACCCACCCTTCCTCATGATTTCCCATGTGTTATATGCGGAAGTTACATCTACATTATGCCAAGGATTGACCTTGTCGATCCTTAGTTTCCTCTCACTTTGGACTTCAAGTCTCATGCATTTGAATTCCCCCATCTTCATCCATAATAAATCTACCACCAACCCATCCATTCCATCTTACACATCATAAATAAATTTATCATCCTTCCATCCCAAATTTCCCAAATTCAAACAAATAAAAAAGAGTCAAATCTTGAGCTCCTCATAATTGAAATTCAATTAATCCAATCATTGTATCCAAGACCTTAGTCCTTAATCGAAATAATATCATAAGCCTCGTTGTTGAACATTAATCAGTCATCTTATTCTTTTTCCAATCAATCAATCCAACATCATCTTATCAAAGCCTTGCTTAGGTGATTATCCAAGCCCAATCCCAAGAAACTCGTCCTTATCAAATCTTTTCATAGGTGATTATCCAAGCCTAATCACAAGCACCCAATCATTATCATCATCATCATCATCTGATCTTTGGTAAGAGATATATTGGTTGCATGACATGTTTGTAGTGATTCTTTTGTTTTGATTTATCTTTTGATCATTTATATTTTAACCCATGACTACACCTACTTATGACCACCTTGATCCATCTATATCTTGGTGTGTCATAATTGGTGTATAATAGGGCATCATCTTGTTTTTCATGATTTTCATTGTTTGACTTTCAATCCTATTCAAAGTTTACCTTGTCACCCTGGTTTTTCATACCTTGGTGCATACTTACCTTTATTATATCAAATTTTAGGATTGCTCAATACATTTTAGCATAATATATCCATCATCATCAAATTCCATTTCCTTTTGATATTCTTCATCCTCTTTCATCTTCCATTTCATCTACTTCTTGATCCTAATCCCTCATCGATCCCTTCCATTTCAAGAGCAAACTTTTGTTCTCTTAACCTACATGTCCTCTCAAGGGGGCATCCCATCACCTAATCATGAATTTTTCCTTCTTCATTCTTTCTCATCCTCTCATTGACTGGGGCATTTTCTTTGACCCTTATCCTCTTCTATCCACTATGTTTTAAACTTCTTTGCTACAACACCACTTCATGATGTCATATCAAAGAGGGGCAAAATGTAGACACCTAAAATATGACCTTACCCAACCACACCTAACTTTAGCCTATTCTAAGCCATTAATTAAATAAATATTTAATATTTATTTAATTATTCCCATAATTTCCCACCGTTATCCTAATCCCTTAATTAAATAAATACTTATCATTTATTTAATTAATAACCATTGTCACAATCCTTTAATTAAGTATTTACTATTTATTTAACTAGTATCCTATCATGATCCCATTAATTAAATAAATAATTTATTTATTCAATTAATTACCTGTTATCCTCTATCCTTGTCCATCTAATCCTATCCCTCCATCTTTCTCACATGGATCATAATCTATTTTTTCCTCATGTGACAAATGTCCCCTTCACATGTATAACTAACTTCTTGCCTAGACTCATTGAACCTAGACACTTACCCAAAAGTCAAACTATCTTTTAATCTTATCTGTTCATCTCATTTAACCACTTAATCCTAGCCATTGCCATAAGGATTTTTTTCATATCCCTATTCTAAACCTAGATACTATCTATCATTTGACACTTATCATGTGATTGTATTATTGATCCAAACCCTAATCCTCCTTCAATATTAGCCATCCAACATCAATCATTTCTAGCCATTGATTTTGCCTCTTCAAGACTCTATATCTAGAGGCTCTATTCCTTCATTTTCAGCTAATAAATCCAATCTTGAGAAGATCATACCTGCATGCTATCATCTTTATCACTCTTCTATCAAATCATATCAAGGTTATGCTAGAATATTGAGCAATCCACATATCAACATCAAGAGTAAATCAAATGGAATAAGGGTGCAACCCATTTCCACTCATCAAGGAGAGAAGCAAAGATTCTAGGTGAAGGTATTATGCTTTGTTTTTCTTTTATCTTCCTTTATTTACCTTCAATCTTTTCTAACCCTCTTCAAGGATGGTGTGTTTAACAATATGGATGAAGAATTTTTTTTTTTGTATCAGAGTATAACCCAAAGTTTTAAACTTTGAAAATATGGACTATGACCCAAAAACATGACAAGCCCCAAATTGATTATGATCCATAAGGGATAGTAGGTCAAATTATTGTGAAGAGGGTTGGAGATATTTCAATATTGGAATCATCTTCATTGGTAATCCATATTTCCTAGTTTAGTGAAGCCACAACTAAAAAGATTCAAGTTGATTATGACTAGAAACTATATGAAAACATATACCTATAAATAGCTTTGAAGGAAACAAAATTTCTCAAAATCAATCTTGAAGCTTAAATCCATATGATGGAGACTAAAACACTAATACAACCCACAATAACATCATAGGAAATTAATTTTTCACAACTAGAGGTGAATATTTTGAAGACCTATTGAGAAAGTCAAAAGAGAAGGAGAGAGAAACCCTAAATAAAGATAATAAGTATGAAGAGAATATAGAAGAAACGATTACAAATAGAAAGGATATAAATTAATATTATAATGCTTGATAATTTTTTGAAGTGTCATGAATATGTTAGTAGTGATAAATCAAAGGGACAAATCTTCAATCACAACTACTTGGAATCAATGTGATGGAATCCTTAGGAGTACTATATGAATTTTTTTATAAGAATGCCAAGTATGATATTGGGACAAAAAAAATATCAAAACATTTGAAGTGAGTAATTTGTTGTATGAAACAACCTCTTTCATGGATAAACTAAGGTAAAAGCAAGATAATAAGTCCACTTTTAGTGGAAATGTTGCGAGTAGAAAAAATCCTAATAGGAATGAGTACCCATTTCATAAAAAATGGGTACCTATTTCTATTTACATCATATACCTATTCCATTTTAGATGAATACATGTTTCATAAAATTTGAAATTTTAAACCCATGGTTTTTCTTTTGTTTTAGGCTTGCAAACCCAACCTTCAATCTTCAACCTACAATTACAATACCATGAAAACAACAAGATAAAACTTGACTTTAGCAAGATGAATGTTGACTTTCTTTAAAGAATTTTTTAAGGAAATTGAAATCCATTATATAGGTGATGATGTGTAGATTTCAAATATGTATTTTTTTATGATTGGACATATTTTTCTATGTATTAATTATTCTTTTAGGAAAGTGGTTCATAAACTTTGTATGCCATGTATTAGTATTTTTTAATACCTTTTAATTTTTTATTTTTTTTGAAAAAAATTATATGTGACCAATCAAGACATCATTCTCTACACAATTAAAATATTAATAATCTTTTTATGATTAGTTTAGTTCAAATTATGTTGGTTGTACATGAGGGATTCTTAAAAGTAGCAATTAGGGCCAATAAAAATTTAATTAAAATTTTTAAAAAATATTTATGAAAATATCTTGATCAAACTTCACCATAATACACATTTTCTCTAAAAGGGAATTAGAAAATTAATTTTATTTAGGTCAAAATATGTTGGCCGTTCATGTGCATGTTTTGGCTCAAAATACAAGACTTTTAAAAGGCCACTTTTTTAAATAAAAAAAAAACTAACTTCCATCATCTAGGTATTAGAATAAACTACATATTTGAAAACTAGATATAAAATCCTACATTTCATATTTTTGAACCACGTTAAAATTTTGTTTAAGTGTTTTAATTTTTAACTTCAATTATGAAAAAAATTGATTTTTATGAAAAAGGCTTCCACTTTTGACCTAAAAGTTGACCCAAATTCTTACACTTACTCACTAAAAATTGATTTCAAAAAGAAAGTGCATGAGATTTATTTCTTGTAATTTATATGTCCTAATGAAAACAAGAAATCAATGCCATTCTAGAGTAATATTTAAAGAATATAGCTCCACTATTTCTAGACCCAATCCTCAAAGATGATAAAGTGGATCATGTATTGCTTAGCAATAAAATTGATAAGTCGGTGTAATTAAAAAAATGGGATGACTAACTTTATTAAAAAAACAAAGGTTATGCTAGATGGGGGATTTGGAGTTAGCATCAACAAACCAAAAATAGTTACTAATTGTTTGGTCTAGTGAAGAGGATGGGAGGAATGGTTCATGTCATATTTTAATTTTATTGAATAAATGGATTTGAAGTTAGCATCAACAAACCAAAAATAATTATTGATTGTTTGGTCTAGTGAAGAGGATGAGAGGAATGGCTCATGTCATATTTTAATTCTTTTTAATAAATGTTATATTATTTAATGTTATAGTTATCAATCGCATTAAGCATAAAGGGACACAAGGTTTTTTTCGATTATTTTGGAAGTACTCACCTACGTGAATAATAATAAGTTAATAGGAAGAAATCAATAATTTAATAGAACTACACATGAAAGGCATTTGTAGAATCACATGGATAGTAGAAGCAATGTCTCGATTATACAATAAGTAAATTATCTTATTAAGCTATAAAATGAGAATAAGGCTTGGACTACCACAAGTAATAAATTCTTTGTATGCAAATTACACTAGCCTTGTATTATTTTGATCAATGATAGGAGATAAAAGAAGAATGTGGTTCCAACAATGGTTGGTTTTCATGAATAAGTAATAGCCTCAATAAATTTTAGTCTAAATTTATTTTTAGAAAAGTGGTAATATTTTTTTAAGATTGCAATATTAAAAGATAAGTGTTAATCATTCATTTGAGATGAGTATTGTATTTAAGCTATAATTATATTTTATTCCATGTGTATCAAAGAGATAAGTGATAGCATAGAATAATTATTTTAATTTAATTTAGTTATTTAATTGTTCTTATTTTGTTGCATTTGGCATCAAATTTTGATCTAGGATAGATTATTTCTAATTTGTTAGATTAAATTAGTTTAATTTTTACAAAAAATATTTTCAAAATAGTGGTGTATTTATTTGTAAATTGGCTCAAATGTAATTAAATATGGTCACAATAAATTGTTAGATTTTCATCAACAAAGTGAGCAAAATTGACAAACAAACAAAGACAAGCACCAGAATAGAAAATTGCTTATCTTAGCAATGGAGTGGACGAAGCAGATGGAGTGCACATATGTAGCGTAGAAGAAAAAATCAAAGGGAATTCATTCTTTTGGTACGGGCGTAGCTGCGAGGAAGAGAAAGAGTGTTACATGGAAGTTAGGTAGGAAGCAGCATCAGGACTTTTTTGAGGCTTGTGTTGCAGACATGCAGAGGAAGGAGATGTCGATGGTGACGTGGAGGTTGAAGAGGTTAGTGTTGGTGTTGGAGCAGAGGTCCTTGTGGGAGGAAATGTGTTCTCTCATTCCTTGGTTGGCTCTTCCAGTGGGTTTGTTGGAAGTAAATGTCTCATTGCTATGGAGGTTGCTGCTTCTAAGGATTTGGGAAACTTTGTTTTTGGTAATGAAGATTTGGTTGCAAGCTTTGATGGCTCTGATGTGGAAGCTGAAGAGGTGGGTTTCCAAGCTCATGAGGGCTAGGAGATGGAAAATGCGGATGTTTCAGATGAGGATCTATGAACCCTAGATGAAATTTTTTCCCCTTTTTCCTATGACGGATCTGGCTTGGATATTGGGTCTAAGTATGATCTTCCTAATGAGGAAGAGGAGTTCCTACTTGATATTCTCTTAGAAGCTCGTAGGAAGTCGTGGGGGTGTGAGGAGTTTGGAAAAAATGTGGAGGATTCTTCTCCTTTTTCTGGGTTACATAATGGTTTCCTTACTCAGAATGCTCCTATTCTTCAAGATTGTTTGTTGCAAAACATTTATGGAGTGGAAGATGTTTCCACTCATGTTGCTCATGTTTCCCCTTATCTGAGTGGGGAAGTTGCTTGTAGTTTGCAGAAGAACGAAGGCTTGGTCTGTGATGATTTTGGTGCTCTAGGGAAAGCAGTTACTTCTCCTATAAGTGAGGTAGTTGTTTCTCCTGGGGCTTCTTTCCCTTCACCTATGGTTGTTGTTCCTACTCCCAAACCTAAGATGGGCCTTAAAAAGGGATTTCTTCCCCCCACTGTTGAAGAGGGGGATGCTATTTCTCCTCCTCTTTTTGGAGCTCTTGTTGGTTCTCCCTTGACCCCTTCAATTTTTGAGCCTCCCTCTGATGGGTTGCATTGTGCGGTTGAGAGTTTGTGCAAGACTGCTTCTGCTTCATCTACTGTTACTGCCCCTACATCTGAGGATTTTTACGTTGAGGTATGTGATTTTTCTAACCAACAGTTTGAGGTTGATTGTAATGTTACAGCCAAGTCTTTGGATTGGCTCAAGACCTCGTTGGTTGGGAGATTTTGTGGCAATTGTCCTAATTTCCACGTTGTTAGAAGTTGGGCTCTTCGGGTTTGGAAGATTAGAGTTGAGGTTATTGTGTTGTGTAATAGCTTCTTTCTATTTTATTTTCCCTACATTGAATATTGTTCTAGGGTCCTTCATGAGGGCCCCTAGTTTCTTGGCTCGAATGGACTTTGTCTCCAAATGTGGTTCCTTGGTTTCAACCCATTGATAGATACTTTTAAGTTTCCTATTTGGGTTTGTTTGTCAGGGCTACCTTTGGAGTTTTGGACTGAACAGATTTTCATGTGTATTGCTAATTCCTTTGGTCAATGTTGTACTACGGATAAGGTTACCAAATCAATTAAGCGTTTGTTGGTTGTTAGATTTTGTGTGGTAGTGGAGAATAACTATATTCTTCCCACTAAGATTACTTTATCTTCTAAATTTGGTAAGTGCATGCAGCAGATTGATTATGAAGACTCTCTGATTATTTGTCTTTCTTGTGGTAAAGTGGGTCATGCCTCCTTTGCTTGCTTGAAGAAGAAAAAACAACACATTGTTTGGAAGGAAAAGGAAAAGGTGACAAATATTGTGGAAGAATCCACTATATGTCAAGAGCTTCAAAATGATGTCGATGATCCCTCTAAGTTGGAACCCTTTGTTGATTCTTTGGGCTTGGTTGTTTCTAGTGGTCATCTTGTTTCCTCTCCTTGTAACAAAAAGTTGAAAAGATTGGTGGAGAGGAATCCCTGTATTATGATTAAGCAAAAATCACTAGAACAATTCTTTAAACCACCTTGACTTAATTTTGGTGGGGTGGTATCCCTTGTTGTGTTTCGCTCTATTTTTTGGTTGTCTTTTGGTTGTGCCTTTTGGGTTGTCTCATCTAGGGGTTGTTTCTTGTCTTGTTGGCCTTATTTCTGAATCTTTATTGATGTAAAAGAGATTAGGGCCCTTTCAAAATCCTTGCTTACCTAATCAAAAACAAGCAAAAAACAAAACAAACACTATCTTTATCAACATTATAATAGAAAAATCAAACATTTATATTTTGTTCCAACTTTTAAGAGTATTAGTTTTATCAAAAAATAATAATAAAGGAAGGTTGAATTCATTATTAATTGATTTCATTTATTTCTTATGTGTTTCTTATTTAAATTGCATTGAATATGAAAGAGGAAAAGAAGTTTGTTTTGTTGATTTCGTGTTTAGATTTATCTTTTTACCATAGAATAATATTTTATTTACATGCATGCAAATGACTAAAAATAAGAAAATACCCAAAAATATAATTATTTCAGCAACTATGAATATTTAGATTTCATTCAATTAAAAATTAAAGTGTACAAAAAGATGTAAAAAGGTTATCTTAGTTTCATATTTATTTTGGCATTATTTATTTACATATTTAGCATAATTCAAAACATTTAGATTCAATCTTGGCAAGCATTGAAACACATCTAAAAACATTTAAATTATCTCTTTTGCATTGTATTTCAACATTTAGATTAATTTTAAACATTTATTCCAAATACCAAAACCCATGAGAACAACAAAGTAACTCACAGGACCTTTATTTTTGAGCAAAAGTAAGCTCCAAACTTAGTTCACATATTCAACAATCAAACATCAACAAGCACGCATACAACTTGAGATTCATACACATATCAAAGTTAACCAAAAACACATAAGCCAAGGCTTCAAAGAAACTTTTACTCATATCTCTTTCTTGGTCATGTTTGACATATCATGCATATATGTCTAGGAGTAAGAGAGGAATGGATGAAAAAATTAGGGAATTGAGGGAGAATTTACCAACGCTCATAGCTATTGAAGAAGAACAAGCTCAAACATGAGAACAAATCCAACAAGAAAATGAGTTATTATAAGCAATCGAGATAAAACTTAAACATAATCCTTGACCAAGAGATTACTCACTTGGATGCTCCTCAAATCTATTCAACAAAACCTCAACAAACTCCATCAAGAAGGCAAGACCTCATGAAGAACAACAAACACCCACACCAATATCATTACATGTTGACCAAACATTTGCATTGTTTATAGGGTACCCCTTTTTCATGAAGTGGGTGGTCCACCTAATTCCCCACCATTATACCTAGAGTTGTTGCATGAATAATAATACCATGTCAAAAAAAAAAATGTAAATCATGCATGTGCCTATCATTGATAATTCATGCAAAATAGTGATGACTCAAATTTAACGAATACAAGTATATGAAATCCAACCATATACAAAAAGACCACATCAACAACTACATAAATACATTAAGACATTATCCCCAACGAAATCTGAAATAAAAAAAAAATACATCAAAAATTCATTTTCCACTATTACAAATTATTACCCAATTATTATTTTATGGGTTTATTCCCTTTCACCCCTATAACCTGCCAAAACCAAACCACTAAATTTGCAGTGGCCAAACCCATCTTCCAAATGATAAATGCTATTAAATAGTATCAGTGTGACTATACAATGACTTGATGTTATTACTCTCCTGTCACTCTCCTGTCAATCAAATTACTTCTAATTTGTTAGATAGGAGCACACTCCCCCAACTGCTAGGTACCTAGCTACTCTTCCTTTTACTACTTTAAGCTTAGCTTGGAAGAAACGGTTTCAACCCATTTGCACACAAATCCAAAATATAGAGTTGTTTTCTCCATGTCTTATTTGTCCTCAAGATTCATGCTTTACTGCCACGAATAAGAAGGTACTTGAATTGGGCAGCACCTCAATTCATAAAGTGGCTCTCGTCATTTACTCTCTTATGTACAACTCTGAATAGTATGTACTTTCCACATGACAAGCACCATTTCCATGTAATGCCCAAACCAAAACCCAATCAAACTGCACTTGAGCTGGTTGGATTTAATACATGGGTATTACTCATTTGATAGAGATTGTTGTCTTTAAGGCCAAATGATGATGTTGGGAGTAAATAGCCACTAGAAATAATGTCAACTTGAAGTACCACAATCGTCCACCCTAATCAATAGATCAAAGAATGGAGATCTACTAATTTGCTTTCCTTCAATTAAAAAAGAAAGAATGGAGATCTAATGTCTTCCAATGATTTTTTTAAGGATAAGAATTGAGATAAATATGGGTTAATGGGTGTCATTTATTCTAAAAGCTTTTTTTAAGAGTGCAAAGTTATTCTTAATTTAATTATTATGTTTACAATTCAAAAGTTTTGGTTTTTTTTGTCTTCATATATTATAAAATCTATTTAATATATAATAGTGGAGATAAAGTTGATCTTAGTGATAATCACATCATTATGATTGATTGATTATCATGATTGACCATATTTTTGTTAAAAAATAATATTGTTATAGGCGTTCATATTTTCAAATGGATTGAAATTAGTGAGCATATTTCTTTTGACCTCTATAATTGAGGAGGATAGGGCAAAAAGTAAAAGAAGTGTATTGTTGTTTTGTAGATTTTTACAATTCTCTTGAAATTGTTCCTTAATATTTACTTATAGATAAGCTTAGGGAACTCTATTTCCTAATTTGGTGTATTGCCAATTATGACACTCTATAAGTCTTTTTTTGATAATGTGCATGCAAGTATTAGTGAGACATAAGAGGTTTGAAGTTACTATTAGGGTTAAGGAGAGATATACACTCTATGCAACTCTTCTCCGTATGTACATAGATGAGCTTGAGAAAATCATTTCAAGTTGCTTGGGCACAAATTGTTACTTGTTATATAAAGTGTGTCAAGTTAATTTTATATTTACATGTGAAATCATTTTGATACCCCACTTTGAAGAAGTCTCCAAAGACAAAGTTACATATCTTACCATCCTTTTATGACACATGATCTTCAAGTAAATCTTGAGAAAACAAAAGGTATGGTTTTAAACACTTCTAAGCAAGTCTTCCTCACATATAAAGGTTAGAGAATTGTTATAGTATCTTCATATTTATATAGGGGTCCCTTCGTTGGGTCACACTTTAGTTCAATACTAGCTATTAAGTCTAGATTAAACAAAGGGTATGTTTCCCTCATCATTCTTGAGAAACAAGGCTTCCAACTTCAATTTTAGAATATCCAAATTAAGATTCACCTCTTTCACTCACTTCCCACACCTACTCTTCTATATGGGGCCAAAAATTGGGAGCCTTACCTTAGTAAGGAAAAATAAAACCAAATTGAAAGAGTGCTTACTTTCATCTTATGCTTGAGCATCTTCATGCTAAAAGATCAATTCCTCGAGAAATCATTCTTATTAGATTTGGTACTTTCACACTCATCAATGTAGTGATCTTTCATGTGGTACTATGATACATATGCTTAGATAAATGGCCAATACTTTGTTTAATTTCTTCATTTACCCATATAATTCATTCAAGTCCTTTATACAATTGACACAAAACATGATTTCTCTAGTTGGTATACTAAGGCTTCTACTTTTCTAGGCCTTTTTAGTATTAACATATGTATGCATCCTCTATTTAATTTTTTAATTGATGCAATAGGTATTTCTAGATGGAGGTAAATAGGTATATTAGAGATGAAATTTATAAAGTATTGCCATGTTCCAAATGGTTGGAGCCTTGGGAACCTCTTTCCTCAAAGTTTCAACACTATTATAATACATAACTTTACTTTGAGGATTGGATCATCTAACCTTCGGTTTACACTGAACTGCAATTGCCTTAAAGTTTGAGGTTTCCTTTGGTATGGTTCAAAGTTTGTTCATGCCCTCTTTGTAGAGAAACTTATCATCATATTCCTTAGGTGCACAATAATGTCAAATTTGTTTAATGGAGCCAAAACCTAAGAATCGATTTATTTTTAGATGCTCTCTTTATTAGGAGATTAGGGGGTGGCTTGTTTACTTCTCTAGAGGCTTGTATAACTCTATATAGGCCTTCATGGTTTATGAGGATCATAGATGCTTGGCTATATTTTTTGTATGTGGTTATGATACAAAGCTAAGAACCTAATGAAGGTTGTCAACCAAGTAACTTGGCTCTAAAAATATAACATAGTAGTGTAAGACACACAAAGATAGAATGAAACAACATTATATTTTATTGATCTTCATTAGAATAAGTACAAGTGATAGCAAAAGGTAAAATATATATGAAACATGGTGATCTTTTATATTTTAAAAAATTATAGAAATTTTAGGATTAGAGATTATTACAAAGAAATCAATAGGAATGCATGCTTATACACATCTTGGTTCTTAAAATAGAACATATTTCATCTTGAAAGATAGGGATGACCCTCCAAAATTAGCATGTTGTTAGGATCAAGTGTAGATATCTCATATCATGTTCAAGTTGTTGATGTTGACTACACTTGGCCTCTTAATTGGTCTAGTGTAATGTGAACAATGATGTAAAATTCTAGCTATGAAATGACCCTAAGGCTTGGTGTAAATTTTTCCAAATAGAATATAAATTTAAAAGTATAATATATTAATATTCCAATTGAGACCCAATTCTAATGAATTGCATCAATTATAAAAATTCCTAATAATGTAAGAAATTTAATCCCATTTATAGTAGGGCCCAAGAAAATATTGTGCTACACAATAATATATTTTAGTGCATATCTTACTCAGTCCTTATGGAGAGGGGTGATAGAAAACCCTTTGTGAATAGCTATGACAAGAATTGCACCAAAAAATCCCCTCACATTACAATTGTGTCATCTCTAAACCTTCAAATTAGTGCATATCTTAGTTAGTCCTTATGGAGAACGGTGATAGAAAACCCTTTGTGAATAGATATGACAAGAATTGCACCAAAAAATCCCATCACATTACTATTGTGTCATCTCTAAACCTTCAAAATAATAAAAAATAAATATGATCTTCTATCCCCAATCAATATCCTATCATATATAAAGAAACATACAAACTATTGGAAAATAGAGGAAAGAAAACATAATACTTTTGGTTAACACATGATTATTTTTAACATTATTGTGGAAGTTTCACTCCTCTCTCTTGTTCCTCTATTTTGAATTGCTTGTGCTTGTGGTGGACGCCACTTTGGGGGTACCCCACAATCCCCCTCCCCTGTCCTCTTTTGACTGGGTTCTTTCCTCGACACATGTTGCTCCAACAACCTCGGGGGACCCTCCCATGTTGTCTATTGTTGTTGAACCCGTGCTTCCAGTTTCAATTGCTAAAATTTTTCCAGTGATCTCTACCACTCTGGAATTGAAGGGTTGGAAGAATGTGCTACTTAACTCAAGTCCGACAATAAATAAATCTCATCCTCTTCCAGAAGTTGCGATTTATGTGTCTGGTATTGAATTCTTTATCCCTGAATCCATCAATGATAGGATCGTTTCTTCCATGGAGAATGTTGTGGTGGGAAATTTTTTCTCTTTTCACCCCACTGTGGATATGGTAAGAAGATGGTCGACTACTAAATGGCACCTCAAGGGCAGTGTGGAAGTTTGTGCCATGGCTGGTGGGATATTCCTATTCAAATTCATGACTGTTGAAGATTTGCTATCTGTTCTCTCTTTGGGTCCCTGGGTTTATGGGAAGCATGGCTTGTCTCTGTGCTGCTAGAAACCTGGCTTTGACCCTATTGTTGATCTCAACAAATTGGTCCCATGTGGGTTCATCTGCTAGGACTACCTCTGGAATATTGGGATGACTCTGTGTTCCAAAGTATTGGTGATTCGATGGGTCACTTTATCACATTAGACACCATTACCAGAATGAAATCCAGGTTAGTGCTTGCTCGGTTATGTGTTAATATTGATATTAACAAGTCTTTACCCAACTCTTTGATGTTGTGTTCCAAATTTGGGTCTTCGAATCAACAAATTTGCTATGAAAATGTTGTGGTTTATTGCCAAAAATGTGCTAAACCTGGGCATCTTATTTCAAACTATAAGTCCATAATAAAACATAACCCCAGTCCTAGTGAACCCCTAGTGGATGACCTCACTAATAGCTATCCTTTCAAGTCTGATCTCCTTAATATCATTGGCTCCCCAACCAAATTTGGGCCTTCTATTATAGTGGTCCCTGAGGTTCTGTTTGTGGAGATGGTTTCTGAAGACCTTACTTTGGTGTTGTGTGTGACTTCTCCCAACAAAGTTTTATTGGACAAGTCTTCTCTAATGTTACGTTGTGTTTTAGAGGCCCCTATGGCTCCATTGGTAGAGATGGTGAGGATTCTATCCCCTAACTAGGATTTTATTAAGGATGTAGAAGAGGGAGAAATATTGAGCGTGGTAGTTGATAAGAAAGACTCTAGATCCGAACAGACATATTGTTGCCCTGTCACAAGGCCAAACCAATGAAGGTGAGGGTTGGACAACTCCAAAGAAGAAAGGTAAACAAAAGAAAGCAGATGTAGGGGGGAATCCAAACCTAGAAGAAACAACCAAAGACAAACCAGAAATAGGGAGACAACCAAAGATATTGCAATTAGAAAATAGAGGACATTGGAAGTGTCCTCAAAGAAAGTGTCTAAATGAAAGTCCTGTCCTCGAATGTGAGAGGGCTAAATAGCCCCCACAAACAACTATCTCTGAAGAATTATGTGTGGGAACACAAGATAAATGTATTGATGTTACAAGAAATTAAAGTGGAAAAAATAAACTTTGAACACATAGTTAGGTACATTTGGTTGAATTCTCATTATTCCTGAAGTGATGCAGATGGGGCTTCAAGTGGGTTGTTTATGATTTGGGATCCTAATAGACTGACCGGTTATGAAATATTCCAAAGCAAGAATAGTGTGGGGATCCATTTCTCTCAATCTACTTTTTCTTGGTTTTTGATTAACATTTATGCCCTCAATATAAGGAATGTGAGGAAAGCCCTTTGGCAGGATCTCATTGACTAGATACAGAACAACAAGGGGCCCGCTAGTTGGTGGCAGGAGACTTCAAATCTCCTTTATACCCTTCAAAAAAGAGTGGGGGATTGACTGACTAATATGATAGTATGACTGACTTAGTTAATTTTTTAAGTAATATGAGGTTGGTGGACATTGTCTTACATGGACAGGATTTCACTTGGACTAATAGGCATATGGGGGATAGTCTAATCCAAGTTAGACTTGATAGATTCTTTTTATCTCCTAATTGGACGGTCTTACTTAACTCCAATCTATTGGCTTTGCCTCAAACTATCTCGAATGATAACCCTCTACTACTGGCCATGAATGATCACTTTGTTGTCAATCCTTTTCCCTTTCAGTTTGAGATCATGTGGAATTCCCACCTAGACTTCAAGAATAAAATTGTTGATTGGTGGAATATCCCTGGACATGGCTCCCCCATGTTTAGGGTGTTCCATAAACTCAAGTATATAAAAAACATGGTTAAAGGATGGAACAAGAGGGTGTTTAGAGGTGTCTTCCATCATAAAAGAGTGATCTTTGATAATCTTAGGATGACACAAAAAGGATGGAGGAGGGAGATGCTATTCTTCAGACTTTCCAGCAAGAAAGAGATGAATGCATGGAATGGGAAAAAGTCTTGAAAAAAGAGGAGATATTTAGGAAACAAAAATCTAGAGTTCAATTGTTGAAAGAGGGTGACTGAAACACTTCTTTCTTCCATGTTTTGTCCCTCAAGCATAGGAAAATACATCAAATAAAAATTTGAAAGATGAGTTAGGAGTTGAAGTTACCATCCCTACTTAGATTGGTCCATTAGCCTCTAGTTATTTCTAATGTGCCTTATTTGAGCCTATTGTGGCCTCTAATTCTGATTTGGAAGACTCGTTATTGGACCCCCTTCATGCCTCTCTATCCTGTGAGGATAATGATAATATTCTCAAGGTGTTGTCACTCCAGAGGAAGTCAAGTTAGTTGTGTTCAATATGGGTTCCTACAAGGCTCAGGGACCTAATGGATACCCCTCAACTTTCTTCCAAGTATTTTGGGACATAGTTGTGTAAGGAAACTTGCAGCCATCTAATGGCAATTTTCACATAACCCAAAAGAGATATTCATACAAATAAGCACTCAAAATCCATATGCAAGAGAATAGACAACATACCCATCAAAGATGACACAAGATATACAATATGAAAACCCTTAAGAGGGAAAAAACCCAGCCTCCAAAAGCATCCATACTTTATCATATTAATTAGCAACAAAGAAAATACAAGAGTTACAATGAACACTTCTAAAGCATCAAGACCTCCAATGCATTCCTATGTGTCCAAGAATGAATCTGTACATTGTTGGACTCAAGGAACATTGAGAGGGGGGGGTGAATCAGTGTTCAACAAATTTTATCATTACAATCCAGATCTTAAACCATTTACAATATTTAAACCAAAAATATGCTTGAAGAACCTCAATAAATTTATTACTTTGATTCAAATTGTATTACATCTCAATGCTAGAGACAATTACATAATATTGTATATTCATATGATTTACAATCAAGTTACAAGAGCATTACAATATTTTGACTTACAAATAAGGATCTTCACCCTTGGCACTTAACACTTTTTGCACATAGCTTTCTTCCTTCGACAAAATTTAGAACCCTTTACAATGAGCACAAAAGTCCCTTTTATTCAAGAGAAACAAAAAAATTGCCAAGGAAGAGTGTCTAACACTCTTTGAGCCTCCATAAAGATTCTACATTAATGGCTCTTGGGTATGTGTGTTGAAGGAGGAGATTGCCCCCAAAATTCAGAGTAAAACATGGTAAGGTATGGCCTTCTAATAGGAAAGAGTTTGCAAAACATAAATGAAGCATGGGTGCTACAATCCTTTCCCACAATTTGCACTCTAAGAATTAAATACCCTCTCTATAGCCTTAGAAACTAAGATTGGACATCTGAGGAGTGTCGTTGGGCATTAATGGCATTTATGGCTTGAAAACATGCCTCCCAAGAATATTGTTGAAGTTTCAAGCCCAAATCGACCTTTGGATTAAACACTAAATGATTTGCAACATTGAAAGGTCACCTCTATCAGACATCAGGCATTGGGCCTATTGCATAGTGCATTGATGAAGAAGATTGCATGAAGAATTCCAAAACCGTGATCCCTGAAAGATAGCTTCCATCATATGTCATTCATTGAGACTGATGCTAGCTAGAAGAAGGGAAGAATGAAAGAAAAATTCAAATTTTTGATAGAAAGATGAAAGAGTGCAAAGGAAAGGGAGATGCTGGGGATCGAGGATTAGGAGGAAGGCTTATGTCTTATCATAAGAATAAGAAAAAGATAAGAGGGAGACCCAATCACCGAAGGTTGAAGATATGACATCGGGGATTGAGGATCGGGAGGAAGACTTAACCCTTATCACAAAATTATGATAAAGGATAAGAGGGAGACCCAATCGATGGTGTGTGCAATCTTATGGTTTTGAAAACCTTGTCAGGGTCTGAAAGTGGTTTTGAAACCTCTGTCGGGACCCGAAAGTGGTTTTGAAACCTCTATTAGAGTTTGACAAAGTTTTAAAACCCTTCCTTAGTTTCGAAAAAACTTTGTGTACTTTAAAAAATCAAAGTTCTTCATCTCTAAAGCATCAGTTCACAAACCCAATTTTGAAACCTCTATCAAGGTCCGATAAGGTTTCCACAACCACATCAAAGTTTGATAGAGTTCTCAAAAACTTGCTTAGTTTGGATAAAACTCTGATCATTTTGTGGCTTCATTATGAGGTTTCAAAACCTCTTTCAAACACTGACAAAGTTTTCAAAACCATTAAAATCTCTTATTGGAGATCAGATGAAAGACTTAAGATTTATCACAAAATTTGTGATAAGGATAAGAACAAAGGTCGATTCCCGAAAGATTGACTACTATGACATTGAGAATCAGGGATCGGGAGGAAGGCTTAAGAATTAAGATGAAATGGTGGTAAGGGTTAAGGAAGATGGCCAATCCTCGAAGCCCAAAACTTTAATACATGTTTTGAAGGATTTCATTGGAACATCAACAATTAGGGGAGGAAAGAGAAGAACTCGTAAGCGATAGGGGCTAAGAGTTAAGGCTGATGATCGAAACTCGAAACACTTATACTTATGCAAGAGATGGAATTGAAATGGAAAGAAGTAGGAACTTGGTAGTGATAGAGATAGTAAGCAAACATGCAAACAATTGAAAGCCCAAAAGTTCAAAAAGTCCAGTACTTAACCATTTTTGGATTTTTGAAAATGTGTTTTTTACTGTAGCATAGCAAAGGAGTAATGCAACCACTAGAGGGAATTGAGTATTATACACTGTTAGGATTTCTTAGATCAATTGTAATTGATGGGAATCACAAGTGGATGGCACAAATTGACAATAATGCTAACAATGGATCTTTTTCAGGGACACATGCTTTAGTGAAGCATGACGAGATTCAAGTTGTTGACAACAATCATGTTTTTTCTTCATGATTAATGTGTGAAGAATGATGAATGAATTCAATTATGAAATAAACCTAAGACTTGGTTCAAACTTCCTTACATAACTTTAGAATTTGAAATTACAATGGAACCACCTTCTAATTGAGATCCAAAGTCCCATGCATTACATAAACTATAAAATATACAATCATATGGATGATATAACCATATCTATAATAGATCCTAACAATACATTAAGTGTTAAATAATAATGTCACTAACGCACATATCAAAACATCCTTATCAAGAGAGGTGACACAAAACCCTCTATGAACAACTATGACAAGAATAAAATTGCAAAATCCATTTGCACTACTACAATATCATCTCCAAATATTGAAAAGAATATAGGAGAAATCATATACTCTATCTATATTCACACATAAAGAGGCCTATGAAATAGTGGAAAATAAAGAAAACAACCAAAAATATTTTGGGTTGACATATGATTGTTAACGGATTATCGATACTCTTGCATTATTTTGGTCTTTGCTAACACCTTAGTTAAAGATTTTACTTCCAACTATACACTTATAAGATTGATTTTTTCATTCACATTATGTCTTATTCAATTTTTTTTTATAGTCCTATGGGCCAATTTCGGCTTTTTGTGGCTATTAATATCATCATCTTATCTAATTTTAAAGAAAATTAAACTATATTGAATCATCTTCTAAACTAATTAATTTTTATATTAATACCATTTATGTTATTAGTCTCTTTTGTAGATATTATTTATGTAATGCCCCAACTTTTACATTAGAAATTAGTGGAAAAAACGTATATGCATTTTTTGTGTTACAATTATTACACATGTCGTAGCAAATGCTTGCACACATGATGTTGACAAAAAATGAATGACACCATGACTAAAGAAAATGATGACACAACAAAGTGCATGATGACACAAGGTCAATACAAACAACATATAACACTAGCATAAGACATACACCTTGTTGCATGATGACATCACCACAATGACCACTTTAGAGTATAGAGTTTCCTCTAATGATGGTGCTAGGGTACTAGACCAATGCCAACATCTCTTATGAAAGGAAATAAGGATGATGGCAATATATCATCTCATCCCAAAAAATAACCAAGACAAAATCACACATCCATAATAATAGGAATGGCATCCTAACCTTCAACTCACTCACTCACGAGGAAGAATAATCAAGAGATCCAAAATCTCACTTAGTCACACAAAGGCCTAGTTTTTCTCATAGAAGACATTAATTCCAACACAAAATATGGATAACTATAAAGGTATACAAAATAAATTCAAACCAATATGATAGATGTTTAGGATATACCCTGATAAAATACTTCCTTTAAACTTTTCTAAAAAAGGTCTAGAAGTATCCATTATCTTTAAATCACCCTTGTTGCTAGTTTGAAACATAATAGGCTATTATAAGATAATCCATGTTGCCATTCAAATTTCCCCTATGTTAAACATGCAGATTTAAATAGTGAATACTTCCTAGAAGAGACAATAGGACCCTTGGAAGCACCAAAATTGATTCCAAGGAAAACAAAGGACCCACAACAAGCCTACCAACAAAACTAACCCCAAAAGAAAGGTTTCAAAAACATGTGACAATTAAGAAGGGTACAAAACCTAAGACAAGTAAAAGGGTAATATAACACAAGTCTAAGCAACCTACACTATGGATAACGAATCTCACTTAGTCAAACAAAGGCATAGTTTTTATCATAGAAGACATGAATTCCAACACTTAATATGGATAACTATGAAGGTACATGAAATAGCTTCAAGCCAAGATGATAGATGTTCAGGGTAGACTCCAATAAACAACTTTCTTTAAAATTTTCTCAAAAAGTTCTAGAAGTATCCATTGTCTTTGAATCACCCATGCTGCTAGTTTCAAATTCCATAGGATATTATAAGATCATCCATGTTACCATTCAAATTTCCCCTATATTGAACATGCAAATTTAGATAGCGAATACTTCCTAGAAGAGACAATAGGACCCTTGGAAGCACCAAAATTGATTCCAAGGAAAACAAAGGACCCACAACAAGCATCCAAAATAAAGGTTTCGAGAACACGTGACAATTAAGAAGGGCACAAAATCTACGACAAGTAAAAGGCTAATCTAACACAAGCCTAAACAACCTACACTAAATAAGGCATAATTTTATATTTTAAGATTTGTTATGAAATAATTTGAACCATTCATTCCCAATGAGTTTAAGTATCATATAAGGATCAAAACTTCATAAAACATAATTTTTGTATAAGGTTAATTTCCATAGTCCACATGCATATAAACCATTTATAACGATGTGACAAGGGAACATTCCACCACACTTAACTTCTCTAGTACAATAGCTAAATTATGACAATAATTCATTAATAAGTTCCAAATTTCCAATTAATCTAACATCATAATAAAGCACTAACAACATATATAAACCATATCCCAACATAATAACACATGACATCTAAATATGACACATTTAAAGCTTACAAATAATGACATTTCATTATAAAGCAATTAACAAATACAATTAAAATGATAATTATATATTATTTTAAAGTGATATTTGCATCCTAAACATCGATTGACTATACTTAATACAAATATAAGATAAGTACACAATTACAATATTTTATGCCTTTACAAGAGGTCTCTAATATCCATAAATGATCATTTAATAAATTAAAACCAAATTATAACAATGCAAGATAGGGAGAGCTACAAGGTACATGTAAAATCTAAGATGTATCAATCTAACTCACTAAGCCCACCCAATACCTACCAAGAATCTTGACAAGGCTTCTCCTCCCTAAGCTCCTCTTTCACCCTAGATCTACAAGGGCTCTTAGAGTGATCTCTCTCATACAATAACTAAGAACTACCTACTCAAATCTCCTCCTACCTAGGGGAAACCTCAACAACAACTCTTGTAGCAACCCCACTATCTATGTAAATCTAACCACATCATTCGATGGTATTGCCTCATGGATGGATATCCCTCTCTTAGAATCTCAATACAATCTAGATCAAGGGTATCTTTACTAAATTGATCAACATGGTAGTACCTAGGAGGCAACCTCCTTCACAAGTAAAACATAAATATTGGTAACCACACATTAGCACATCACATAAATCATAATAAAAATTTAACCAAATACATCTCTCATATAATGTAACCACAAATAACCAAGATATCCCAGTGTAGTAACTTAGGCATTTGATACCATATGTAATTCCCCAATTTTTCATTAGGAAATTAGTGAAAAAAACATAGATGAACAAATTTCTCACATTACAATTATGACATACATGTTTCATAACTCATGCTTGTACAAATTTTGTCAATAATTGAACATCATGACCAAAGTACACAATGTCATAATAAAGTGCATGACAAGACAAGGTCAGTGCACACCAAAACATAATCATACTAGTATAATACTTACACCTTTTTGGCTAATTATAAAATCATGATGACCAAATGAGATTATAGAGTTCCCTCTAACCATGGTGCTAGGGTACTAGACCACTACCACCATCTCTCATGAAAGAAAATAATAGGGTGAGAGTAGTAAATTATCTCATCCCACAAACTAACCAAACCACAACCACACATCCAAGTGATGGGGATTCCATCATAACCGTCAATTCAATCACTCATGAGGAATAAATTCCAACACAAGATATGGATAATTAACAAGGTAAAAAGTAACTTCAAACCAAGATGATAAACAATTAATTAGACCCTAATGAATAACTTCCCTTTAAATTTTTTTCCAGAAAAGGTTTGGAATTATCTACTATATTTGAATCATCCCTATGGGTCCAAATCACCCCCATTGCTAGTTTAAAATCACCCAATCTATTGTATGATCATCCATTTACAAGTCAATTTGACTTTGTGCTAGATATGTGATTTCAAATAGTTAGCAATGCCTACAAGGGACAATAGGACTCCTAAAAGCACCAAAATTTATTCCAAGGAAAAAAATTGACCCATAATAATCCTGGTAATAAAACTAACTCCAAAAGCAAGGTTTCAAATAGTCATAAAAATTGAGGACATAAGACCCAAAGACAAATGAAGGACTAAGCTAATGCAAGCCTAAGTAACCTACACTAAACAAGGTGTGAATTCTATGTTTTAAGAGATATTATGAAATTGTTTGAACCATGTATTTCTAATTATTTTAAGAATCATAGACAATGTTCAAAAATTCACAAAAGATATTTAATTTAAGGTGTACTTCTATAGTCCACAAGAATATAAACCACTTAGAATAATGCAACAAGGGAAGATTCCACCACACTTAACCTCTTTAATACATTATTCAAATTATGACAACTATTCATTAATGAATTCCAATTACACTAATGTCATAATAGAGCATGAACAATACATATAAACCATAAATTTATTGATATAAGAATACATGATTCCTAAATGTTATCCATTCAAAGCTTACAAATAATGCTAATTTTATTACAAAGCAACACATGAATTCAATTCAAATGATAATTATTACATGATTTCAAAGTGATATTCACATCCCAAATATGGATGAAATATATTAAACTATAAGGATGATATAAATATATAATTACAACATTTTATGCCTTCTAGGAGTTCTCTATTATCCATAAATGGTAACTTGATAAATTACAACTAAAATAAAACAATACAAGCTAAGGAGAGATACAAGGTCCATGTGAACTCCAATATGTGTTGCCATGATCTACGACACAATCCCTATGGTGATCAAAACCGCCCAACCATGTGGTACCTTGAGATGCACTCCTTTATTCTTAGAGATGGCCACCATGGTGATCAATCACACACACACACACACACCAAACACTCACAAGATGACCAAAATGAAGAACACATCATACAAAGGATTAAGGAGAAATATGCATCTAGTCTAGGACATAGAAGTGATGTTCCATCTATTCTCCATGACCAAGCTAGAACCAACTAGACTCTTGGTCTCAATTTTTAGTACTATAATGACCATTTTTATCCAATACCATACATATTTTTAATGTAACACCCAATTAATCTTATATTCATTATTTTATACAATACACCTATTCTAGATATTATATATTGCATAAGTAACACATTTCTTATTGTTATGTAATACACCTATTCTAGGCATTATGTATTGCATAACTTAAATCTTATATTCCTTATTATTATACAATTCGCCTATTTTAAGCATTATTTATTGCATACTCAAATATTATGTTTCATAATATTATACAATGTATCTATTTCAATAATTAAGTATTGCATAACCAAATCCCATCCACTCATAGCCTTCACCTCCTAATCATTCCTACCACACGTTCTAAGTCAACTAAACTATGCACTTAGCCCTTAGAAGGAAATGGTACAATTTACAGATGAACACACATCACGGGGAAATAATATTTCATTTCTATGATAATTTAATCACACTTCCACAAATAATTCCAATTCAAAAATTTCAAATCCCAAATAATAATTAACATTGTTAAAATTTTCCCAAATATCCAAGTTATATTGTTAATGAACCTTCAATTTTATTTAAAATATTAATTAACCATGATCTTAAATTCTAAATATACCCTCTTGTCCCAAATTCACCTAATAACATCAATATGCAAACACACAAATTTTAAGGAATTTTTGCATGGGTTTGGGTACAAAATTATATTTTCTAAAATTTCTAAACCATAAACAATTGAATTTTTAAAACTACCCAAAGACTCTAAAACATAATGAATTCATTCCTTCCCTTCGACATTAGTTTGCAAGTGAAGAATCCACTAAAAAGTGAAATATATTTAAGGGAATAACCTTTAATACTATATTTCTATTTATGCACCAAAGTTTTACAAATAAGCTTTCTTCTTTTTACACATTTAAAATGACAAAAAAATAATGATAAATACCTCTAATACAATCCAAATGCAAACACAAGATGGCCCTTTCTCTTTCCACAAGCAAATTTCAAAGCACACTTAAATCCTCTTCCAAGCTTTCACAAAATCCCCTTTGAATCTTTCCATGCAAACAATCAAGGTTTCAACAATACACGCTTAGGTCTCATGTTACTCTCTAAATTTTCATTTTCAAATAAGTTGCATAATGAAAATAAAATTCACCTTTTTCCATATAACTAAAACCTAAAACAAATATCCCCTTCTTTGTTTTAACCCTAGCAATACACTTTTAACTAATATTTATTAAAAAATAAATTTATATGATCCCTTTATCAAAACTATTAAGGTTAATTTTCATCTTTTATATAAGTTAGAAACATTCCTAAAGCATATACATATAAAACCCAAGTCCTTTTTGTACAGCTAAATTGAAAATAATATTTTTCAACACTTCAAAATTCTATATACTAAATTCACACATCCTTTTTATAATTTCAAGTGCACGTTAACGTTTCTTTAAGATATGTAATCAATTTCATTCATACCAACCAAAATATACTTAAGGAAATAATTAAAAAAATAGACAAGAATGCAAACATGTTACTGAGATAACATGAAGAGGATCCAAAATTATTATCAATTTGGATAATGGTTTCACAATTTTCATATGAGACATGCCACTTGTTTAGGTGGGTATGATGGGTTAACAAAGTCAAACAAATCAAGTGATCATCTTCAATTAACCACCTTTAGGATTTTATCTATGCTTGCACAACTCAATTCAAAAATTACGTGCATTTGTCCAATACATAACAATAATTGAACTATAAACTCGACCAATCAACACATATGATCCATTTTTCAATAACTATATTTTAATTAAATCATTTACTAAAGTAATAAGCAAAAACATGGAATCAACTTAATAAAAATATCATTTAAAATGAAAATAGTGAAGTTGAAAGAATCATGTAAGGTCAATATTAAAATAATACTTGGTGTGTGCGTAATCTAACTACACAAAGTGAATATCTAAGAAGCAATATACTTGTCGATATTGACATGGTGTGATGGTTTAAAGGTGACATTTTTGTTCTTGCCACCAAGGTTCAAACCCCGTTGGGGTGGTATTGTTGAGTGGTTATATAGGGGATGAGGTCCCTTGTTTGTGACCTCACCAGTTCATAGCTCTGAATCAAAAGTATTTACCCCTTAAATAAATCTAAGAAGCAATATACAACACCATCAAATATCATATAAACATCTAGTACACAATTATATCCCATACGAAAAGCACAAACACTTATGAATCTTCCTCTTTCAATTGATGTACTCAATATACTTGATGCAATAAACTAATTAAGAAAGTAAGAAAAAATTATTTGTGTCACTTGAACCTCTTCATTGTAAATTCTCAACCTCATTTCTTATTCTTATCTATGATGCATAACATCATCATGACCTTCAATATATTCTTCTCATGAATTATATTTCATTGTTGAAAAACTAAAAATTAATGACCACTATTAACAGTTGAAATATGAACACCATATTCCTTGAAAGACACATAATTGAAGCATATACTCTTGTGGATGAATACACCCAAGCCTTCTTCCAAATTAAAATTCGATCCAAAATCATTGTTTGTGCTATGCTTTTCTAACTCTACTTTATTCCCATGTCACTCTTGAATCCATTAAGACACATCGACTTATTTTGACCCTTCCTTCCCATTAAACATTAATAATCATTTTAAGTAATTGCTATTGTGTCAATATCTCTTTCTTGCACTACAAACGCACTCAATGGCTTTGTTTGATTTCTTTGTCATTAATGTTGTCATTATTTTCATTTTTCTTTGGCCATAATTAAAGTAAGCTTAACTCAAATTGATGGCCTCCTTCCCTTTTGACCTCATCCTCTAGATCCAATATGAATATCCATATTAAAACACCACTTCTCTTTTGTTTTACCCAGAGGAAATCCTCCACAATTTCAAGCACTCCACAAGTTACATGGGCTCATGTGATCTAAGCCATTGAAATGAATCTTCATCTTAAAGCACTTAAATTTTTAAAATTTTCTTTCCCAATAATAAGTGCTATTCTTTTGATTTTCATATACCCATTTCCACAAAGGTTATACAAAACACAACAAAGACAAAGATCTCAATAAATAATTATGTACGTCATTGTGTTGTTTGTTACCTACCCACATAGGCCCATATAATAAGCATTAACTCATGAATACTATAAGTGGTGTCGCCACCAAAGCTTTTACATATCAAGCTCTTGAAAACAACTTATCATAACAAGGTGAAATAAAGATATAAATGCAAAGCAAATCATGAGCACTAGCTTGGTTCCACTTCTATGACTTATCAATGTCACCATCCCCCATAATATACCATTTAATATTTACTTTACAATTGTGAGGAGTGAGTAATAAACCACTATTGGTGCTCAACTGGAACATAGCCTACCTCACCTAAAATATATTCATACCACATCCATGATTTATTCTTTGATTCTAATATTTTATCTTTTAAAATGAAAATAGTGAAGTAATCCAATTGCACTAGTGGGTCTATGTTTTGTTCTCACTATCATCAAAGCCACCTTTCTTTTCTCTTTATTAATTAGAAAACATTTATAATTAAAACCCAAAATAGATTTTCACAACTTTATGATTGAACTTAAATCAATCATAAGAGAATTCCCAAATGTTTAAGTGATCAAACGAGCCCACAAGCATCAATAGTTAGGATTGTAATATTCAAAATTTGCATAGCTCTTTTTTTTAAAAAAGTTTTACTTATTTTATTTAGGTTATTTTTATTAAAAGTAAATATATAATTTATGTTTTGTTTGATTTCATTTGTATTCATTTTTAAAAATTAAGTTTGATTTTCGGTTTATTTATTTGCTTTACAAATACTAGTATATATATCTTCAAGGTAATCTATATAAAATACGTTGAAAGATATCAAGTTATCTATTTTTTTACATTTTAAGTTTAAAATTGTGATTAATCCAACTTTTCTTATTAGTCATTGTGTTGATTTAAATGTGAAACATTTTGCTTATCACTTCTCGAGTTTTATTTAGTGACCAGTCTTGATTTATTTTTAAAAAGATATAATTTGTAACACTCATACATACTTGCATTATCTTTCAAGGTTGATTAATATCGGAGCATTCATTACTACATTAATTTCTTGCATCATCCTTCAAGGTTGATAAAAAATAGAACATTCTTTACTGCATTACTTGCTTGCATCAACATTTAATTCTTATTTTTAATTAATTTAATTTTATAAGAAAATTCCCATTATAACATTTCTCGTGGTTTAAGGAGAAATTGTTAAGAAAATAAATTTATTTAAAATTTGTTTATTTAGACTTGAAATAATTATTATCTCTTTTGTTTTTTTGCAAACTACTACCAGAGAGGGTGGCACTCTTCATTGATTTAAAGCAGATATTACATTACAAAGAGATTTGCATTCCTAACATCTAAGGTGTGAAAGGACTATTATCATCCTCGACCCAACATCAGTCAGACTACTTATCGTTTCATCACTCAACACATTTTTGTTGGCAGTTTATTTCTCATTTTTGATAACAAAGATCAAGTAGTTAATAAAATATTATTATTTTATGTATTTTTCCAAGAGGGGTGTGACAATTCATAGATACAAGATAATGTAACTTTCAAATAATTTGGCATCTTCCTTTATGACAATTTTTTCGTAAGGATATGACAAATTTTATGGCAACTCATAAATGAGGAGTTCGAATTTGACAAATAAGGGGAATTAATGAGTTGGAAATTAATGGAGAGTAACAAGGAGTTAATTTGAGAAGAGAATCTTCATTATGAAATATTCTATGACAAGTTTTTATGACATTTGTAAGTGGGTGTAAGAAGAGTACCTTTGACTAGTACAATATGACAAATATTTTAGTGGGCCTAATGTGGAAAAAATATTGAAATATTTTATTATTTTTAATATTTTGGGCTTATTACCTATTCCCGCAAAGCGCCCAAGGGGAGTAGTCATTGTATGCTAACAAAGAAAGCTAGGCTACACATATATAAATAGCTAGTAAATAGATAAGACGCGAAGTAGGTTACAGTAGCATATGGAATGAAATAGAAAAGATTCAAAGCATAGATGCAAACTTTTGGATAACTAAGCGGATTGCTTGAAATTTAACCCTTATTTTTGGTAGGAGATATCTACAAATATTTTAAATTGAATTATATTCAAATATATGTAGCACACAAACAAAACTAAATGCTATGAATTACATCAAGATCTATGAAGCACCCAAACAAAATCAAATGCCTCAAAACAAAATGTTTGCAATTCAAATCTTGCTAAGATGCCAATAAATGATTTATCTAACCAATTGTAAAGCGTACATCCTTCTTTAGATGGATAAAAGGCCTTAGAGAGCTCCTTGAAGCAACCCCTTAATGCACCACACCCACCTAACAAAATAAACAAATAAAATTTCAAAGTCTTTATAAAGTACAAAAGTACTACCTTGCACTTTTCTCCTTTCATTTTACACCACTTGGAACACATGTTTATATTCTTAAAGGTCTATTTTAGAATTAACTAATTTGCAAAAATATTTATGTTTTTAAGTGGCCTTATTCTAAAAATCCTTAAATTATGTGTCTTGGGTTGCGTATTTGAAAGCATCATCATAATTATTTTTTATGATCACACGATCACATAACAACCAAATATCAAGAGAGCATCTAATCAAAATAAGCCCACCTTGTTAATGGGCCCTTGGTTTGCTAGTGAGATGAATGGTTTTGAATGAGCCCACCAGGAATCAAGTCTTGTTGACTGTAAAACCTCAACAACATAAATAATTAGGTCGAGATAATGTCTTAGGAAAATTTGATGGAATGGATACCCCTCAATCCTTGGCTCTCAACTAAAGAGGTTTCAACCTAAGGTTTGGGTAGCGAAAACAATCTTGTGGATGATATAAATCCTCCAAAAAAAGCAGATGATATAGAATCCTCCACAAAAAAAGTAGGTCCCACACTGCATTCACATATAACCCTTAGAGGTCTAGCTATCAACTACTATGTCAACATCAATACCCAACACCTTTATTTTTCTTTATGTAGATGTACAACACAAATATACATCAAGGAAACATATTCTATAAGAACAAGAGGTCAAATTTTACATAGAATGAAAAAATAATGCAAAAAACAACAAAATTGTGCCATCAAGACTAGAATAACACATGATTGTGTCCCTCCATAAAATTATGAGAGTAACCCAATTTAGATTTTGTCATTATAAATACAACACATCTAATTTTAAACAAGATTTTAATTATAATTAAAATAACGAACAACTCTCTATCAGCTATACAAACCAAATAAACCTTGATCCCCATCAATTTCGTTACAAACACATGTTCATCTAAATCTCAATTATTTCAATTAATAACATTACACTCAACTCTTAATTTATGGAAAATTTAAAATAGTTTATTAACCTTAAATAATTTGTAAGTTGTTTTTATTTATAATCCTATATCCAACCGTACACCATATCCTCCCCAAGCTATCTATAGATGATCTCCTTTCCATCACATGATTAGAAAAACTAAAAAAAAACTCATAAAATATTATGACATTTGGCCACCCAATACCATCATCAACAAAGCTTTTCATACAATCAAAACACTTTATTAAAAACTTAAAAAAAACACACTTGCCAATGAGAACCACCATACCTAACATTTTATGTCAACATCATCCTAGAATAAAGCCAAATGAAAAATGAAAATAATTGAAAAAGTGAAAAAAAGAAATTAAAAAAAAAACCACCCTTGTTAAAACCGCCGTGTCAAACCCAATGTCTACAAAACCATTTTTCTTCTTTGTATTCTGATCCCAATCTGATATTTTGGTCTATCAGGTTCAGGGTACGAATCCTCGCAAGGGATTTTTTTTAATGCCTGAATCCGCCACCCATGAATTTTCAGTCGATGTGAATCGTCTTCAGGTGGGCAATGCTTATCTGTCGAATAACTGCAATTTTGTTCGCATGGGGGTTTTATTTTGGGTTGTTAAGATCTGTCTGCAAGTTTTTGTTCTGCTTAAAAAGCTCTTTCTGTCGAGGTTTTCGAAGATTTTGTCTGTGTGTTTGCTGGTTTTATTTGTTTTTCATATTTAGACGTTTGTTTGGTCTCTGCTGTCATTTGTAATGCGGGTTTTATGTGCTCTAAATTTTGTCTGCAGAAATAGTGATGTAGGGTTAATAAAAGCAGTGGCAATTCAGGCTTGGAAGAAGAAGGAATCGAGTTTCAAGCATTTTAATTGACGTAAGTTCATGTTTTTTTGGTTGGGAATTTTAGTTGTTCTGATATGCTTTGTTTTTGGTTTTCTGAAATTTAAGGCATTTAAATAATATTAGTTTGATAATTTTTGATATCTCTGATGTGCATTTGGTTCATTTGCAACGTGTTCTGACGTGGGTTGTTGTTCATTACAAGAAAATTTAGGCCTTGATTTAACGCGAATTTGAGATATCATGGTATGGGTTTTGTGTATTGGTGCGTGCATTAAGTGGTTGTTTTTGTTGATTTCATGTTCAAAATGGTAATGTGGGTTTTGATTGTTTGAGATGTTTCTTGTTCATTTCATGCAAAATTTTGCACTTCTCAGCATGGTTTGTATAACTAATTTAAAGGGGTTGTAGGTTTTGGTCTTATCCTTTTTAGGCTTTTCTTTAGGTTTAGGAGGGTTGAAGCAGCAAACAAAGTTTCTGTTTATTTCATGTCTGCTTCTGTTCTTTTTTAAAGATGGGTTGGCTTCATTAACAAGGCACAAGGGGCCAATAGCTTCTGTTTTATGTATTTTGAGACTGTGTTTTTAGTTTTTTGAAGGTTCAAGGGGCCAATAGCAATGGAAGGGACTACATCATGGGCGAGTTTCACCACACGGTTGAAAGAAATCGGCAGAGAAGTGCAAGTAAGACACCGAGATCTAAGACCGGAGCCTATGTATGATTATTTGGATTCTGAAACCCATTCAGACAATGAAGATAGCAGCAAACAGGAGACTGTGTTGTGTATTGATTCAATTCTTCCGGATGATCTATTGGAAAGAATTATTGCATTTTTGCCTATTGCAAGTGTTTTTCGAGCAGGAACAGTTTGCAAGAGATGGAGATCCATCACACTTTCGGAGAAGTTCCTGTGGCAGTGCTCCAAAATGCCTGCACAAAGGCCCTGGTACTTCATGTTTACGAATTCAGAAGATCCCTCTGGGTTTGTATACGATCCTGTTTTGAAGAAATGGTACAATTTTAGCCTCCCCTGCATAGATACATCAAGTTGGTTTGTGGCGTCATCATTTGGGTTGGTTTGTTTCATGGACAATGCCAACAGGAATCATGTCTATGTCTGTAATCCTATCACCAGGAACTGGAGGAGGCTGCCTGAGCCTCCAGAACCAAGAGTTTCAGACTATAGTGCTCTGGCTATTACTGTGAACAAGCATACTAATACATATATTATTGTTGTGGCAAGATCCAAGCAAGTTCCTGATGACTACTTGCAGTGGAATCTCTCGATTGATGTTTATGATTCATTGGATGGGCAATGGAATAGTTCTGTTAGTCAGGTGTTGAAAGGATGGAGAGGTGGTGAAGAAGGTGTGATTTGTAATGGAATTTTGTATTGCCTAATTTATTCCACTGCCATGGTGGGCAACTCAGAAAACAGACATGGACTGATAATTTATGACACTTCCAATGCCTTGTTGCAAGTTTTGCCAATCTCCATGCCTTGCTCTCTTACGTGTGGACGCTTGATGAATCTCAAGGAGCGGTTAGTGATGGTGGGTGGTATTGGTAGGGTTGATAGGCCTGATATAATCAAAGGAATTGGTATTTGGGAGCTTGATAAGGTTGAATGGCGAGAGATTTCACGGATGCCTCATAGATTCTTTCAAGGGTTTGGAGAATTTGATGATGTTTTCTCCAGTAGCGGTACCGGTGATCTTATATACATTCAGAGCTATGGAGCACCTGCACTGCTTGTTTTTGATATGAATCAGAAATCTTGGCGATGGTCTCAAAAATGCCCTGTAACCAAGAGGTTCCCCCTTCAACTCTTCACTGGATTTTGCTTTGAACCAAGGTTTGAAGTTGCAGCCTCTAGTTGATCCCCCAGGGCACATTGACACTGGTTTTTAATTATTGGTTAGATAGTTTGTATTTATCTGATGCCTAAAATGTGTTGTTTTCCTCCATTTCTTGGGATTTTGGAGTGCATGCACGGAATTTATTGTCCTCAACTCACTATCCTACCTGATATTTTGGATCCCATTTCAGAAGGATAGAAAAGACAATTTCATGCAAATCTCTCAAGATGTAATTTCTGCTGCATGGTCTAAGAAGTGGTATTATTTATTTACAAAACTTGCAGTTTACGTTGCACCATCTACCACATGTGCAAGGTTGATAATTCTTTTCAGGACATATCCATGGGCTGCTCCATTTGACAACAACAGGTAGGAATTTTTTAAGGCAATTTGCCAAATCTCATGAGTGGGAATTTTGATGAGGGGAATGGAACGACTTCTAGCTGTAGTGATCAGTGTTGTTTGTGTGGTTTTTGTAGCTCTAGTTTGGTGGACAAATAGTAGAAATGTTTTGAACTTATATTTCCTGTGGATCATGAGAATCATGAGATTATTATATCCACTTTGCCTGCAATATATGCAGAGATACAAATATAGCAGATGCTGTATTGTTGCTCATGTTTATAAAGCACATTTTGGGAGGAAGCAATTGAGATGAGGATGCACATGGGGCAGTTGGCATTGAAGATACATAAATATGATGCAAGTTTCATGGAAACTGCCCCTTTGATATGGTTTGATGGCAATATCGTGTTTCCATTTTTGTTAAGAAATTAATGATATGAGTCATTTTGCAAATACAGTTGTTCGAAAATGGATTCATTTTGATGGCATGATCTTCCATTTTTAATGAGGGCAAATGATTCCTCTCAGAATATTACCAGGCCTATAAAATCTCACATGAAGTACTCAAATATTTTCTCAATCATGTTTCTTTTGTTGTATACAAGGTTACCTAGTTTATAACTAAGCAATTTTTCTTAGCAAGATAATGAGGTCTTTAGATTTGGACTACTGTTTGAAGAAGTGGTATTTGGTGATGTCACTTTCTTGGTTTGTGAATATATTTGTTAACCTAAATGGAACGAATTTGAGTGCTTGTCAGACAGATGTGCATTGAATGATGATATTTCCTCTTGTTTTGCATGGAGGGTCAGATGGACCAACAAATTAATTTAATGATAATGGGTTGAATGCATATGAAGTGTAGATGACATAATTAAGGTTTATTGGATGCTGCTTTTATTGTGTATCGATTGAAAGTTGACACTCAAAATTGTAAAAAGCATACACAGAACATGCAGTTAAATTGGCAAGTCAACCTTAAGACTTCAATCCATCCAAACTGGGAGCAATGAAAAGTTTGCTAATATTTCCACACTAACGTTAAAATAATCAATCAAGATAAATCTAAATGAGAATTTTGCTTAGGCCATTGCCTGCTTAACCTGCAGATCAACGTGGTGTTTCAACTGTGTGGCACTTCAGGTTGAGTGTTGCCACCAAAGGACTAGGTCTTGTCTGGTGGATAATATTTAATTAAGATACAATGATCGATCATACTGTGTGGTATGCTTCATAATACAAGTATTTCGATTGATTATGTTATCTATGAGAATTGAACATTGGTTGATCTGTACTCAGCCATTTAAAATCATTGCCTGCAGGATATTTGAGTTCAAGGATGGGACTCTGTACCTGTACATGTGTCCACATCTCTGTATCTGTACTATATTTAAAATAATATAGCTGTACCCTGTTTTCAAATGATGTCCCATGGGCTGCCCATTACCCAATGTTTTCTGGTATCTAAATTTCCTGATGAATATATCAAAATGTAGCATAGCTGTACATGTACACACTCGTGTCCTCTGTTTCAAATTGTAACATAGCTGCACCCTTACTCATAATATGATGATAATGACTGACGTTCTTTAGGCTAATCCATCTGTAGGGCCTATCAGAGCATTTGTATCCAGATGAAAGGTTGTTTTTGTTCCTGTTCAAAACGATATTCCCTTTTGTTGGCCCCATATTTCACTTCTGTATGTGACTATGCCTAAACCACAAGCAGGAAGCATTATGACTAGTTCAAATTTCCTGTGAGCACAAAAAGAGTTGGTTGCATTGGACATTTGTGAATAATTATTTTCATTTGCCGTGATGGTAGTATAAGAGTGTGAGAGTTAGGCGTCTTTGGCCCATTGTTGTATACAAGCCATATAATCTAGAAATCTTTTTACGGGTTCCAGGACATTTTGCTGTGATAGGAAAGGTTCTATTGCACCACTTACTGTAAATAACCTGTATGGAATAATTTTTTTTGGTCTCTGACACCAGATCCCTTTAAAATGGGCATTTCTATTTGATTATAACAACTGGTTTCCTTTAGGCCACTTGGTCATCAGGTCTGTCGAAGTGTGTATCTAGATGGAAGATTGTTTTTTTTCCTATTCATAACGATATTGCTATTGGTGGACCTTCATTTCACTTTTGCATGTGACTACCTAAGACAAAACCTCAAGCTGGAAACATTTATCTTGAAGAGTTAGCGTTGTGCCATCCAAATTTCCCGTAAGCACAAAAAGGAGTTGGTTGCTTTGAAAATTCTTGAGATATTATTTTCCCGTGTCAACAATATTCTTATTGCTGTGACAGAATATAAGAGCGTCAGAGATTTGGAGGCATCTTTGGCCCATTGTTGAATCCAAGCCATACAATCAGCAAGTCTTTTAGTGGGTTTCAGGAATCTTACTCTTTGATAGGAAAGGTTCT
The DNA here is from genome assembly GCA_007258455.2 of Sequoia sempervirens. Taxonomy (NCBI): domain Eukaryota; kingdom Viridiplantae; phylum Streptophyta; class Pinopsida; order Cupressales; family Cupressaceae; genus Sequoia; species Sequoia sempervirens. The sequence goes on from VDFB02000003.1 coordinate 44,388,486, forward strand.
GTTGCATTACTTCCTCCTAATGCCCTGTTTAGAAATTTATGAGTTTTAGGTCTCGGACCCTTTTAACATGGGCATTTCTATATGATAAACTTGAACAGATTTCTCCCCTTAAACCTGCCATGGGGGCGCATATACTGCACATGTAACTGCACATTTGCATTTGGAGTGCTCCCAAAGTATGTAGATATACATTTGCGAATAATTGTGGAAGACCAAGTCTACAGGCTTTGCTTTGATAGGAAAGGTTCTATTGCACAATTTGGAAGTCCTTTTAGTGGATTTCAGGACTCATGCTGTGATAGGAAAGGTTCTATTGTACCAATTCCTTTTAATGCCCTGTTTAGAAATTTACCATGAGTTTTAGGCCTAAGATCCCCTTTAAAATGGGCATTTCTTTTGATGAACAGGCACAGATCTTGCAAATTTAGACGTGCAAAGGGGGCAAGTATACTGCACATGTAACAGTAGATTTGCACTTGGACTGCTGCCGAAGTACATTTGCAGATGCATACAATTGCAGAGGACCAGGCCCACAGGCTTTGCCTGTGATGTTTTTATGGTAGGCAGCCCCATGCACGAGATAAATATTTTTGTCAGCAAACTACAAGAGAGTAAATCAGAAATAACTACAAAATAATGGAACAAGAAAACACCACCAAAATAGTAAATTGAAAAACAAAATACAGAAGGTAAGAACCTTACATGGATTTGTCTACATATCATTAATTATGTCCAGTGACATAACTTTCAATGGCAGAAGGGGGAGATGCATTTGATGTCATGACCAAAAAAGAAAAGGCTAAGACATTATTACGAAACTATTAAAAACATTAATACGAAACTATTAAAAAATAACATAGAGATAAAATAAAATAACTCCTAAGTAAATAAAATTACAAACAAAACAAAAGAATTACCAAAATAATGAATGCAGACGTTTTCAAAAGTAAAATAATTAGAAGTAAGATACAAAAGTAAAATACATGTATTACCAAAAGGTAATATTTGAAATAAAAATAAAGTAAACAATGTTTAGATAAAATAAAACAATTCTTAGATAAAAATAAAAATTTATGTGTCCACAAATTTATATAGTAAAAAGATAAAAATAGTTTCATAATAAAAATAATAAAACTAAGTAAATAAAATAGCTTGAGTGATATTCTTACGATAGATATCTATAATAGTTTTTGATCATATGTAAGTTATGTTTAGTAAGAAGCTTGTGAATTGGAGGAGTTGCATTTTAAGGTTAGTTCTTCAAGATAGGGACTCACGATGCCCATTAAGGCAGGGTAACTTGTTTGTTAGTAGTGGTGAGACCCTTGCACATGGGTATATCTATCTATTAGAGATTGGGAGTAACTTGCAATGTTCAATAAGATAGGGTAAACTTGTTTGTTCGGTACTTAGAGGTGAGAAACTTGGGCATGGGTATATCTTCTTATTAGAGATTGAGAGTGACTTATACAGGTGTTTACAGAAATGGCGAGAGAGATTGCCTTGAATGTTCTAACAGTCAATAATAATTATACACTTTATTCACAGAAATAATTATACGAGAGAGAGAGATTGGCTTGAATGATCTAACAGTCAATAATAGTTTTACATCCCATTTACGCCAAAAAGTCTTAAATGATTGTATTTTTTATTCACCAGAATTTATGGACGATGTTTCAGAATAACCCACATATTCTACCAATGTGCCATTGTGCATCCATCTACTAGAGATTCTGAGCAACTAATGTGCATTAATGTTGGTATATTGTGTGACTGGTGACCAACATGTCTGAACCTTGAATGAGCAGCTTCTGCCAAAACTTTGTATGCTTTGTTTTCATCAATGTTTTGGATGAGGTTGTGACTGCAAGCAACATACGTGTATCCACCTGTTAAGGCACTGCAAGTACTGGGCACAATCATTTATCAACCTGTTAGAGACTGCAAGCGACTGACGCGTATCCTTGTATTAAAAAATGTGAGCTACTGACTTGTATCCATCTATGACAGATTGTGAACTGGAAAGAAGTCCACCCCGGTGATATCATTTGGTAGCCTCACGAGCCCTGTTTGTGAAAAAATCTCACACTGGGAACAAAATTCCAATGGTTTCCAAACAAAATGTAAAGAAAAGACAACATATTTGTTGAATTCAAGGCGTCATGGGGATAAAGGTATAGCAATGTCTTCATTGGATAAGGACAGGTTATTTTTATTCTAAACCTTATTATGATAATAATTGTAGCATACCTTTACTTGCAGCCTTTTTCTGCAACAATGACCTCATTGATTTCACCTTAACATTACTTATTGTATTCTTCTTCATTTTTCTATGAAGATACAATGATCATCAATGACTATCGATTACTGCAAAACAAAAAAGTAAATCAGAAAGGCCAAGAGAGAATATGGCAATTTATCTTTTATAATTAAAATAGGGCGAAAAAGAGAGTATAGTAGAAAAAATCACAATGGCGAGAGAATATTGTGATTTAAAAATGGAGAAAAAGAGACTATTAGATCATTAGTGACTATATAAAGTAGAAGAGCCATCGTATAATCATTCAAAGTATTATGAAAGTGTCTAAGAAAATATGTAATCTATTCTTGAAGAGAAATAAATTAATACTTTTATGTCCAATGGATAAATGAATGATGACTAATCAATCATATTTTAAATAAATATAAAAGAGTCCAGTAAGAAACGAAGACATTAGAAAAAGTTTATTTTTTTAATGTGGGTAAAGTATTTATGTGATGTGATCTAATTGATGTAGTGCTCGTGACTAAACTTTGTATTTGATATGTCTATTTTGAAATATATGCAATATTAAACCCTAAAATAGTGGGTGGGATTATTAATGTGATGATTACTTCTTGATTTGCATTTGCATCCAATTTATGCGTCGTGTTTCTAATTTTCACTTGCTCTTGAATTGTGTGCCTTTGATGCAATACCTTTATTGGAGTCAAGGAGGTGCTAATGAACACCTTTTGAGGCTTGCTATTTCAGTATTCAAGTTCATTGGCTCCTTCTGCCCAAGTCAAGCCCCATGTTGTTCCTAATGTGTAAAAATAATTTAGATGCTAAAATGGAAGATCCCTGAGAATGATTCATGTTGTCACTTCCTTGTGCTTAAGTTGAGCCCCGTGTTCTTGTTTTTCACAATGTGTATGAAAGTAATTTGGATGCCAAAATGGAAGATGCCTAATAATGGTTGATGTTGTCTCTTCTTTTTGTCTAAGCCAAGCCTTATATCATTATTCACAATGTGTATGGAAATAATTTGGAGGCTAAAATGGAAGGTGCAATCCTAACTATATCTTCTTAATTAATTACTTTTGTATTAACTTTTATTAATAAAAGCATAAGATAAATATTCTTTGTAAGGTACCCCATTTATTAAATTGGTTTATCCCACATGCTTGAGTAGTAGTAGTTCCTTTTGCTAGAATTAGTATAAATAAAGGGTTTGATAGTAGAATGGATCATCCATGAACTATATTTTACTGAGAATTGCTCTAAGAGGTTGATCGCTCAAAGAGGCTTGACATATTATAATATGAATATGTTAGTTTAATGTAATATTATTCTTGTGTTTCTATTTGTAGCATATATTTTTTATACTTATGTTATTTGGCTATTCTTTTGCAAAGAATGCATGGTTTGGAATGAGAGGTCTTTCCAGGTCTATGTTCTATTGTAGCCATTTGGGTCCTTATACAATTTTCCACCTATGATCTCACCTTGCTCTCTCAGGATCTTGATGAGCAAAATGTGTCTATAGAAGTAGTGGCACTAAGCTTTTGTTGTGATATTTTTTCTTGTAGTTATTTTCATTTTTATTGTGGAAACCCTATACTAGGGGTTTTCAAATATCATAAGAGAGCTATCATTCTATGTTGAGCTAGATTCCCCATATAAGTTTCAATGATGGGTAAAGGGGTTGCCCTCCAAAACCATGTCATCATATAATATTTGTATACATTCTTGTGCTTCCATGTATCCTTAGGCATATTGGAAGACCCCATAATTGTTTTCAAAACCTAACCATAAGAAACCATTGACTCTCCATACCTTGCGATGTGCCAATAAGTAGTTAACCTTAAGAAGTTACTCGTATTGTACTTGATTCATTTGGATAGGTATATTTGTAGGCTCACATACCATACACTCCTTTAAAGACCTTCATTTTTTTGATTGTCTTCCCAACTTGGCCTATTTGGAGTTAGAGAACACCACCAATGATTGTTGTGCATAGTTTTGGTAGAAAATCATTTCTAGCTATATTTTGTTTAGTGTGTTTGTTATAATTTATAATGATACTATAATTAATGGGATTGCATTTAGTGGAGTTTGCTATAGTTTCTATCCATATTGTGATTAGTAAGGTTTATTTCTCTTCACTAGTTTTGTGTTGGTATAATCCATTCAAATACATAGTTTACAACATATAACTCTCCAATAAGCTACAAATTACAAAAAATGGTTGTATTTCTAGCTCACATGGATCTAAAATTAAAAAAAAAACTAGTTAAAACAATTCTAGATATTTTTAAAAATAATCATCTAACAAATTGTCTCGTTATGATCCTCTCTTCAAGTTGATTGCACATATATAATGTTGGCACACTTTTTTTAGCCACATTCGGACCCCTCTTAATGATGAACATTGCTCCAAGGAAATGAATGATACAATAACTACTAAATTGGAGGAATTTTAATCTCACATCTCCTCCCTTAGTGATGGACAAGCCTAGATACTAGAATCTCTCAATCGCCTAATTGGTCATGAATCATCCCATGAGTGAGCTTTGATAATACCAAGTCTAGTTTTCTCTCTAGTAAAATACCTCAAAGTCTAAACTTGATTTCCCCAAATTTGATGCTATAAACCTTTCTAGTTCAGTCTACCATGTCGAACAATATTTTACTCTCCATAGTACTCCTTGGGAGAACATGGCCCCTACTACATCATTCAACTTGGAAAAAGAGCCAATCCACTTTTTGAGCCAAAAAAAGAAAGGATTCATACATCCACAACAATAATTTATAGACGTGACTATTTGGGGGAAGGTGGGTTATGAAAGGTTGGGTGATCTTGTTGGTGCCTTTGATATGAAATGGGTGGATACAATGAACTATGAATATGCAAAATTCATTAATAATATGAGAAGAGTTGTGGGTAGATCATGGTGTGAACATAAATATCTTGAGGAGGATCTTGTTAAAAACTATAAAGACAAGGTTGATAAGGAACTGAGAAGAGATAAATGTAAGAGAATAGATCTAGATGAGAGGAGAAGAAAGTATGTAGGAATGCCATGTACTAGGAAGATCTAACAAAATTGTAGTAACAAATAAACTCAAAGAACTATTATCTGTTGTTTCATGAGAAAAATAAATGTGGTTTTGAAGGATAAAATTAAGGAGCTTCAATCTTTGATTGCATTTGACATCTCAATTATGGATGATTCAAATGGAAAATTGAAGATGAGTGGATCTAGAAGGATGAATTTAATGGTTTAGTGTTTGTCATTACGAGTCCTCTATTGAAAGATGAAAGGGTTGACCCAATTTTGTTGAGTCATTAGATAGATAAGGCCTTAGAGCTTGAGACAAAGATGGAAAATTTCATTAGAGAGGCTAGAGTATCCCTATATACACTAATAGCAATACAAAATTTAAAAAATAATAGTAAAAGTAGGTTGGCCAAGTGATGAGTATGAAGAATGGTTAGAATCAATTGTAAAATAACATTAATTATTAATTATTTATTATATTTTAACCTTTCCTTAAAATTCATTATAAAGAATTGTGCCTTGGAGGGAATAGCTATAAGAGAGGACCTTCAACTCTACCATAGCAAGAGGCCACAGTATAAGGAAATTAGAGTCGATGTAACATCTATGCATATTTTTTTTTGCTTGCAACCTAGTGATGGGTGGCATAAAATTATAATTTGAATTTTTAGGGGTTGTTTAACTTTGAGTGTGTTTTATTTATTTGCTAAGGTTGGTTTTTTAATGAAAGTTTAAAGATAGTGGTTTTGGGTGAGTGAAAGTTGAAGGTTTGATGAGTTGATCTCAAGGGATGGTTTGATTAGGTTAAGATTGAAGATGTTTGGTGTGAAGGTTGGATGTTATTAAATAAAAAAATGTTTTGGATTCCAAGACCTTAGACTAAATTGAAATTAATGGGTTGATCTTTTCTACTTGAGATAGGCAATTTCTCAAGCAAGATTGATTTGGATGCTTGGATTGATTAACTTGGGATAGGCCAAGTTACTAAACTATTTTGATTGATTAATTGCACTTAATGCAACTAACTTCTTAATTGAGTTAGATCAATGTCAGATAGGATGATCGACATGCCTCCTGCTACCAATCTCAAACAATTATGAAGCTTACAAGGAAATATCTAGTCCATTCGTTGATTCATTTATCAACTAGGAGACAAGTGTCATCCCTTTACACACCTTTTGCATAAGGGTGTTATCTTTGAATGAGATGAAATTTTTTCAAAAGGCATTCTGATAGTTGAAAGATTATCTTGCATCTCCTCTAGTGTTAATGTCACTAGCCCAGGGGAAACATTTATTATTATATATATCTCCCACATCAAAAGCACTAGGTGCTATCCTTGCACAACATGATGACTTGGGTAAAGAAAGGGCAGTCTACTACATTAGTTGTACTCTGATGGGTTATGAACTTAATTATACACCTATCGAGCATGCCTATTTAGCGATTATTTTTGCTTCACAAAATCTAATACATTACATGCTAAACCATCAAAATAAGCTCATTGCAAAAATTGATCCTCTAAAGTACCTATTGAGCAAGGCAACACTCATAGGGAGACTGGATAAATGGGTTATGATCTTGAGCAAATTTGACATTGAATATGTAGATAAAAAGGCCATCAAAGGGAAAGTGATCATAAACCAATTAGCAGATGCTCTTATGACAACAAATCACCTGCTAGTGTTATATTTTTGAGGTGAAGGTATATTCATAGTAACCCCTACCCAGACATGGAATCTTTACTTTGATGGGTTATACACTCAACATGGATCAGGAGTAGGTATACTATTCATCATACCTCAAGGTGACTGCATACCTAAATTACACCGTTTGGCATTCCCATGTACAAACAATAAATTGCTGAATATGAAACATTACTCACAAGACTTAGGAAAACAATAAAATGACAACTTAAGGAACTACAAGTCTATGGTGATTCCTAGTTTCTTATAAAAAGGTGAACAATGAGTATTAGACCAAAGATGATAAAATTCTACCCTATAAGAAAATGGTAGATAGTTTCAAAAAATACTTCAGTAACATCACATTTGAGCATATTCCTAGATCAAGCAACAAAGCAACAAATTCCATGACAACCATTGGATCTCTCTTGGATATGCCCCACAATACCTAACAATGTGAATTCTTAGTGGAGCAACTTTTGATCCTTGCATTTGATGTCCCAGAGTTTGAGCTTGTGTGCCATATCATTTTTCATAATTCTCCCTAATACCAAGACAAACCCTTCCACCCAATTTATCCAACAACTAGAGAAAAATTTCATTAGATGTTCATCTCAATTCCTCATTCTAGGTGATACACTCTATCAAAGGGGCTTTGATGGTACTCTCCTTATGCATCTTAACTCAAAAGCAACACAAACTTCCCTACATGAGGTACATGATAGTATTTTTGGGTCACACTCTAATAGTCCAAATCTAGTAAAGAAATTAATGAGAATTGGGTACTATTGGCCAACAATAGAACAAAGATGACCACAAGATTGCTTGCAAATGTCACAAGTGTTAATAACACGGTGATCTTATACATGCACCTACTTAGGAGCTTCAAGTAATCACCACATTATGGACTTTCTCTCAATGGGGGATCAAACTCGTAAGAAAAATCCATCTCCCATCATCAAACAAACAAAAATTCATTATCACAACCATGGAATACTTCACAAAATGGATTGAAGCCATCCGTCTAACCGACATCACTAAAAAGAAAATTGCTAAGTTCATCCTAAACTATATCATTTGTTAGTATCGTATGCCCTCAACTATTGTCACTAATAATGGTCGACCATTTAAGAACCTAGATGTCAATGAGCTCTACAATAAATTTCACATTCAACACCGCTTTTCCACCCTAGACTATTATCCGAAAAGTAACGATCAAGTAGAGACATCAAATAAAACCATATTGAAAATTCTAGAAAGACTATTAATGATGCTGGCCATGACTGGAACATCCACCTTAACCCTACATTGTAGGCTTATCAAACTAGCATTCACACACCCATAGGTGCCACCCCATATTCCCTAGTCTTTGGAGCTGAAGCAATTTTACCTATTGAGGTCGAGCTCCTATCATTCAGAGTTTCCCTACATAATATCATTAATGATGAAGAGTATAGAGCTTCCAAACTATATGACTTAGAATTGCTAGATGAACGACATCTCAACACACTCAATCACCTACAAGTCTATTAAAACGTCTCTGTTGTAGTTACAATAAGGTCATCTCACGAAAGTTTGAGATAGGAGACTTGGTACTTAAGGAAAATCAAAAGAATCAACAAGAATATGAGAAGAAAGGGAAATTTGAACCTAACTAGCTAGGACCCTTTGTCATCACAACAACTTATGGATCAGGAGCATGCCAACTTTCCACACTTGAAGGAGAATCATTAGATGAGCCTATCAATAATGTTCACCTAAAAAAATTCTATGCTTGATCCTTAGAGTATCTTAATTGAAAAATAGAAAAAATATAAAAATATCAAAAAGAGTAAAGAGAAATAATTTGCCCTATGGTGAAAACCACTTCGATGTCACTTTAGGTAAGTACCATGATGACCACCTTTTTACAGGTGTCATGTGTAGAAACCAATTTCCACTATCTAATAGTGCTTTCATCCACTTCATCTATAACAAAAATATTTTTCATACACCTACCACCCCTATCATGGCTTGATATTGGTTGATAATAGGATCATTCATCCTAATTTAGGGCACCACCTCATAATAATTCCATGTCATTCATTCCATTAATAACAAATCCTATTCCTAACTAAGGACATTTCCTCGACCTAGTGTTCGGATTGGATCCCTGAAGTCAATATAAGAGGAAGAATTTTCACACATTCAATAACATCATTTCATACCATCCTTAATAAGAAAAATCATTCATAATGTTCCATAATAAACTTGCATCACACTCATTCACCATAACACCAATAAATTTCCATTTTCCTAGACAAGAGATTTAAGAAAAAAAAACTATGTAAAACCTAAAGGACATTGAGCATTCATAAAAACAATCACAAATAGGAGACTCTAGCTAAAATATCTACAACCTACTAATCAATTTCTAAATCCTCTTTAAACATCTTATCCAATAAATCATGTCCTAACAGATGCATCCTTCCTACAATGGGCCTTATCCACCATTGAGCAAATATTTCTGGCAAGAAAATCTGATAGTTGTTTGTCTATTAGGTTTTTGAGTCTTTTTATTGCTTGATTTATCATATTGTCCTATTCCTATGTTCCTCAAGGATATCTCAAAATGATTAGAGGAGAAATAATGGGGCAATGTCATTGCTTTCGTATGCTATGTTTGTGGAATTTCTTTAAGTGTTGCTATTACATGTATGATCCTTGTGTGTATTGAACTAGATTTGAGCATCGAAAAATTGCCCTATGTATATAAGGTTATTAAACACCTCTATGCATTAGGGTTGTCATGTCATGACTCTTTGTTCCCTTGCATATTTTGGCAAGGTTCCATCATGTCTAGTATGTTTAAAAATAATCCTTGTTTGTTGTGTCTTCATCTAGGCAAAGGATACTAAAGTCACCAAGGTTTGTCTTAGCTTGGTGTACATATATCCAATTCTCACATATCAAAAACTTTAGGAAAAATGATACAAACACCACCATGGCCTATCATGCCTTGGTGTGCATACATCCACTTGCCACATAATAAAATTCTCTATGATGATAAAAATAGCACAAAATAGAAAGCATTCATTTCTCATCAATCTACATCAATATATTTCTATCCATCTATCTCATTTCTATATCTTTCATCCCATTTAGCGCAAATCCCATTAGGTGACACCAATAAAAAATAACCATTTCCTCATTATCTTCTACCATACTGATTTCAATCCACACATGTATCATGAAACAACCAAAGACAAAACATAACACATCCACATTAACCATATATCCTACATAAATACACATTTTAGGAACCATATAATGCATATCATAGAAAAATCCATCATTCACTATATATACCACATATATAGATATCATCACATAAATATGCCTTGCATCCATTAGATCCATAATTCATATAGGTCATCATCATCATATCCTCAAAAATACAAAAATATCATTGCATTAAATCTAGTCTATCCATCACATCATCACATATTAAAATCAACTAGAAGCCATAATATCATCACATAACATATCTAAGTATCATCGCCAAAATCACATCATATATATTGAAAAAATAATGTATCATGATACATCGCTAACCAAAGCTTTCCCAAGGGCTCATCATATATAGTTATATAATGCATGATGCCTACAAGCCAAAATCACAATGTGTCTACAAAAAATACATCATCTAAATCCCAAAATCTATGGAGTTCCCTCTCTCAGAATGGGTAGAAGGATGCTACGACCCTGATGGTCCTGGAGCCTGTGACCCTCTCTCTCCTTGCTATCCACTCTGCCTTGGTAATGATCTAGGAGGTGGTGGCCCCATCACCCACTCACTCACTAATCTCTATGATATGGATCTCTCTGATCTACTATGTGTGAAACTAGGAGCTTACTAATATGGTGGTACTAATCCCTCATATAGAGTATTACATAACCTCTTGTGCATACTATCAAATCTTTGAGCATCACTGTAGTAGGACCCTGTGCCACATCCCAAATCCTTAGTAACAACTTCTCTACTTGTAGAGACCGAATAACTATTGTATCTCTCTCCACCATCACACTAGCTAACTATGCCTGCAAACCCTGTACCTAAGCATATGCGCTCACCAACTATGCCTGTAAGTCCTGCACTTGCTCCTCCAAAGCTACAACCTAACCATCCCCATCATGACCTATTGTCTCCTCTCCTACTAGCGGAGACTATACTGCTTGATATCCTATTGATGGGGACTGCATTTCCTACTATACCACTAGTGGTGGCACTGCTACTACCTAGACATTGGGTACTTGTCCTCCATCTCCCCCATCATCACCATGCCTAGCTCAAAAACATAATTGCCTACTGCCTCTCCTCTACTCTTAACCACTTATCCTTGCCCGCTTTCCTCTACCATCACCACCTGTAGGATCTATCAATAGTATAGATCTCATCTCCACCCACCACATATCATACTCTAGTGTAGTCCCTGCATCAATAATATATAGTCATGAAATCCACTGCATCGATACTAACCCCTCAAATTTTTTGATAGCTATCTCTGGACTAATCATGGCTCCCCAATGTATAATCTCTCTATAAGTATGAGAAAATATCACCTCACCAACAAATACATCCTATTGATTTCCAAACTATTTGCATAATCTATTTGGAAAATAAAGTTTGATAATTTGTATCGTCCTCCTAATCAAATAGCGGGTTTTCCAAGAATATGGTAGATGCTCTCCATCATTAGGCCATGCTTCACAATGCCTCCAAGGTCTCTAGGTAAAACTAACCCTATCATCTATCACCCATCACCAATAAGGAACATCTCCTAATCGATGATATGTTTGAGCTTGATCATAACTATGAACATATGATAATCCAAGTGCTCATGCTCTATCTATCAATGGTCATAGGATCACTATGTTTTCCCATGCCCATATGTGAAGGAGTGTTAGTCCACCTCCTATGCTAGCTCCATGTCTGTATGTAACCTGGTGAAGCTAATGATATGGAGTAGCCAGTACATGGGCCCATGCATACACAACTCCATCCTTAATTATTCGCTCTATCACTATCCCGTATCCAACAGGAAATCTGTGACTCCTCTTGTCAAGAACTAACACACTACTAATCATAGCCACCAACAACATAGGTAGCCTATCAAAATGTGCCTACATGTAGCTCAAACCAATCTCATAATCTTCTATCCCGAGGTTGTTTTCCATGAACACTCTATTGAGCGCCAAATCCCCACCATTCATGTCATAAACCATCTGCTCTCCTTGGATTGGGGTCCACAGAATCCTCCACACATCCTTGAGGGTGATCGTCGCCTCCCTTAGTCAATAATATGAAGGAGCTTCTTCCCTATACCACCTCTCCGTTAATGTAGTCATCATCACCCTATGTGCTCGTATCTATGGCATATAGGTGATGTAGAATAAACCAATGACCCCTAGGAAATCTCACTCATCATCACCAATATGCCACCTCAGCCTCAACATATTTGGATGCCTCTCATGAGATATCAATGCCTCCCCACTACCCTACACCCAACAAAATAACTCAGTTATTCTAGTTTCTATCATTTTTATAAACCCTCACCCTACACAGTCAACCAAGTCAAACTTAACATTTTTGTCATTTTTGGTAACAAATGTACCCTTCCCATTTAAGTCACCCTAATTTACCCCCTCACTCATTCATCTTCCACCATCTAGCAATTGCACTCTCATTACACACATAAGCACCCAACCCTCATACACATTAGCACCAGACTCATACACATTATACCCTGTTCATACACATATAAGACATTCTCTTTTATATATGTGCCATTATCATAAGCATTTGCACTATCCATTACCACATATTCACCATTTTCTATTAGCAATTGCACCCGCTCACAAACATATGCACACTCCACATAACACTATGTGCCAAGGTTAAACTCATCCACATAGGTATCATACAAATTCGTGTGGGTTTTATTAACATTTGCACGAGATTCATTAACCTATACATGTAGGTATCATTAACCTATGCGCATGTATCATTAACATATACACCTTACTCATTAACAATTGCACCATCTATATTAATAGTTGCACCATGCTCACAAACTTATGTGCCATTTTCATACAAATGCACCATTTGTCACCATGTCCAAGCCATCATTGTTCACAATCACAACCTCATTACACATTTGCACCAATTTTGGGCATATTTGTGCCCAAAACCCCAGTGAATGTGCCTGTTTTGGGCACACATGCACGTACCTAGGCCAAAAAAACACCCCCAAATTGTTGATAATTATGTAATGCAAAAGAAATTGCACCATGCTAATAAGAAATTGTACCAAAATAAAGCAATTATGTCGCCCTTCCCTTCACAATTGTGCCCCTCAATCTGCCATTTGCGACCATCTTGGGTTTGGTGCATTTGCCCAAACCCTTGCTAAACTCTACCAGTGCCCTAGCTAACAAATGCATCAAAAACACATAATTGAAAGAGCTAGTTGGAAACCCTATCTCGATTGGTGCACCATCCCTCCGTCTGAATATTCACACCCGCTCCACCCAATGATCACCCTCTAGAATCCCTACCATTCTCTCCACAATTCTCTCTCCAAAACTAGATCTCTAACCAATTCCCACAAATCAAGGAGTGCAAATGAGGAGAAATTCCCACCCACCCACTTTTTGTCCCCCCACCTAACCCTAATTTTCATATTTTACCATTCCCTCCTTCCCCAAAACCTATTTCTATCCCCTTCATTATTCACCCATCACATAAAATCATTCTAATTTTTACTAATTTACTCATTTCTCCATGTCCTCCATTTAAATTCTTTCATTTTGAAGAGTTCGCCTTCAAAAATTATTTTTAGTATCTTTTCCTGCCAAACCCCCGAGGGGGCATCCCCACCTCCATTATCAATTATCGGGGCAAACTAGGGCATGACATCAAATTTTTATATTTTCTTTGAAACAACGCTACAAAAACACATTATCTCAAAGAGGGGCAAAATGTACACTTAAATATGACTAATGTATCTCTTCTAAAACATGTCATTTTTAGTCACCTGACTTACCTATTTCATCTTTGATATTTAATTAAATAATTTTATTATTTGATTAAATTAATGATCATTTTCACTTCATCTTGATAATTAAATGATTTTTTATAATTATTTAATTATTTTAAATTTCGTTTTTCCTCTCAAATCCAACTTTAATTAAATATTTTTGAATTATTTGATTAAATTACTTATTTCACTATTATTCATCTATATTGAAAAAATAATTAACATTATTTAATTAATTTACTAATTATTCTTATATTCCAAAGTTTAATTAAATAATTTATTATTATTTAATTAATAAATTTTCCAATTCCCACTTCTCAAATTAAATAATTACTTTTGATTATTTAACTTAATCTAATTATTTCTCAACATTGTCCAAAATATAAAATCATTTGTTTTATTTAATTATTCCCACCTTGCACATGTAATTAATAATTAATTCATTTAATTATTAATTACCCATACATTTCCACGTCATTAGTTGATAGAGACTTACTCTCAGTCCACTCCTCAATCAAATTCACTATACTCCCACTCACTTTGAGTTTATCGAGCAATCAATTCAGTCTTCTAACCGTTAGACTCAGTTATCACTCCAATCAATCCTCTTATTTGATCCATACGATCAATTTGCTACAATCAAGATATTAGTTAACTCCCTCTCAATTCTTCTCACCAATTATGAACTATTGATCTTGTCAATCTCTCCTCAAATCTTGACCATCGATTGGTGTCACCAAACATCTATAAATTAAGCCTTCCTATCATCTACTCTCCCTCCCAAATCGTGCTAATAAACTATACTCGAATCATTATAGTGCTTTATGCTCTTGTGCTACTAAAAATTTGAAAGGAAGTACTATAACAACATTCTCTGAGGTGAACGGAGGAGAACAATGGAGCTATGCTAGGGCAGGTTGCATTTTTTATATGTGTGTAGGTTTACATTGCATTTGATTAAGTTTTCTTTATTTGCTTCATTGATATGATCCTTTTCTTATGAATGATTTTGTTACTGTTTATCCTTTGGTTTCAAAATTGAATTCCCAATTCATACAATACCTTTACCATGGACCCTTATGACTCTTTATTTTGGGATTCCTTACATGCCTCCATTATGGACTATGGATTATTCTCCCACTTTCTTCATCCCTTTCTTCTTGAGGATATAGTTTTCTTCTATGATATAGATAAGGCTAAATTTTTCATGCATAAGATCATTTAATACTTTCTCTCTCTCTCTCTCTCTCTCTCTCATCCTTTATTGACCTTAGGCATGCCTTCCTTTCTATGTTAAAATAAGTTCATTATATTTCTCTTTATAAATCACAATTATACATCATTACTTAAACCCTCTCTGTGGATACTCACCTTACTACATGTCCCTCCCCTCCTTATCCTATTAAGGATCCTTTTCAACTTGCACCACTTCTCATAGTCTATGATGGTGGTCTTTTCCTACTTCTCTCCTTCATTTCACTAAATTCTCAAACCCCATTGATATCTTAAGGGATGGTGAGACCTTCTCCTCTTCCCTTAGTACCATTCATGATCCTCTTATTATAATTAGTGACACTTCTTCCCCACATGTCTCTTGTACTTTATTGATAATCTTTCTATCAAAGCCTTGAATGAATCTTCTTCAAGTGATGATTAGGTTCACATTTATTATGATTAGAATTCTTTTATGAAACCTTTGAAGAATTTCACCTCCTATTAGATGTAACCTTCTCTTATTCTTTCCCTCACACTCTTTCTTTGGGGAATAAGCATCTTCTTGATCAAGTATGGATACCATAACAATATCTAATTCCAAACTTTTAGATATATGAATTTAACTTAAATCAACATTTGCACCAAAATAGCCCGTGAAAATAAAAAAATTGAAACCATAAATTATTTCTAAACTAAACCTAATCTAATGGATTTGGTGAAAAATTCTAAAAGCAAGGTGAATAGGAAAATGCCAAGAGAAATAATCCCATTAACCTTGTCCCTCGGATCTCATTCAACAAACAAATGAATTTGAGTCATAATTGCTCCTTCACTTGATGCAATCACTTGCAACCAATACAAAGAAGGGTGCATCTTGTTGGGGGAAAATTGTGTCTCTATTTTACCTCTTCATTTTCTCTTAACCCTTGTTGTTTTCCTAGTATTCCTATAGTTCTTGTCACTTTTCATTAATGAATTGGAGATATTCTATGAAATATGTGGAAAGGTAAAAACTAGTGAAAAATACCGATTCCTTTGACTGCTACTAACTATCTTTGTGATTTTGGTAACAGGAAATATTTAAGTTGTTGACATCAAGGCATGAAGGGCGTTGGTGGATGGAAGACTAGGCCGGTTGGAGTCATTTTGTCACTTTGGCCATGCTTGTGTCAAGATGAGCAAATCTGTTTTGAGTTGTTATGTTGTTTTAAGATACTATCAAAAGACTTTAAGTTATTTTTGATTATCTTTCGAGGTTGTTGGCTGTAAGCCACAAACAACCCAAACTCTTATTCGCTTTTATCCTCAAAACTATTATGGTATAGACAACTTGTGATATGTATACATATATACCGAGACTAAAAAGATATAGATGATAGAAAGTATACATTGGTGTTAAATCCGCGTTCATAATCTGTTGTTGCAATTCGAATGAATGACTATTAGCGTGGAGTAGTTTTGTGCTTGTGAGCTTCTATCACTCAATAGTTGGCGAAGGCAGGGCCCACTTCCTCCGTTGTTGATGATCTTTTCATTAGATATCTGTGTGTGGTAATGTAGTGATTTCATAATTATTCAATTTGCTTCATATTGATTATTGTGTTAAATGTCGAATTCTTATCAGTTTATTTAATCTCTATAAATGCGTTCAATCTTTGTTGGTTTGTTCAATACTTATTAGTTTCCATAATCGATCTATCAAACATTATCAGTATCATTAAGAATAGCTAGAGCCGATTTACTGTGAGTTGAGGAGTTGAATAGTTAATCGACGTTGGAAGCATATCTACATTTAGTAGTATAACTTTAATTATGTTTATTTTATTTCAAGAAACAATTTCATTCTGTTGTATAGAGATTTTCGATTCTGTTTTGTTGTATGCGAGTGATTTGTTTTCTGCTGCAGAATCATTTCTTCACGGGTTCCTGTCACACATGTGACATGAAGTCTGCAAATCAAAATTCTGTTCAAATATAGATTACATTAGCTTGCATCCATCAACCCTTAGTTTATTGATTGCAGCCCTTTGACATACTGCCACAACACGGTTCAAAAGCCTATGTTGCTGGATTGACACTTTAGGATGAACTGAGGAAGCTATTTCTAAGAATTAATTCAAATCCATTACAAGAACAATTTGAAACCACAGTTTAATCCAATCACATCTTATAAGGATTTATGGATAATGGAAAATGTAATCAGTTCAACCACCCTCTATCTTGTTGTAAGTACAAATCCTACATTAATTGTGCAAGATGTACACATCATGTTTAGGACCACACTGAGATGTTTAGGTGGACCATGCAAAATAATTTTCCCTCAAAAAAATCTTAGTGAAATGAAATATATTTAAAATTCATCATATATTCATGAATTAAATGCATAAAGTACAAGATAATAAAATTCATTGACTGGAAAAACAAGAAAATAGAGAAGAAATAATGAAAAGAGGAGAATTTTTTTTTATTGAGAAGCAAAATTGTATTAAGGAGCAACTATTTTACTTTCCCACTCTTTGAAATTTCAAGTTTCTACATAAGTAAAGGTTTATATTGGTAGAGAATATGGAGGTTTTCCCACCAATACACTATACAAGAAAAAATGTACAATGGAATGCCAAGAGTCGTATGAGTCAATTTTAAAAATGATAATATTTCAATATGTTAAGTTAACATTTGACACTCATTTGAAAGTCATTATTTCCTTACATCTTTTTGTTGGCCATCTTCATCACCATCAGTGCCCTTATCTATTCTTCGATCCTTTTGTTGACACACATTGAATTTGTCTAAAATTATCTTGACTAATTTTGAATTTAGGCCATCTAAATACACAAACTAAACATTTACAACAATGATGATATGCACTAACTTTTGAAACGCCTTCTTGTATTCATTCAATTAATCTTAAATTAAAGAGAAAATACAAAATCAATACAAAAATTAAGTTTAAAAGTAAGACCATATTCATACTCTTTTAAAACTTACATGGATCTTTATTAAATTTCCTCCACATATATATCCTACAACTGTTGTTTTTATCTAATATTGTTTTATTTCATGGTAAACTTCGAAAATAAAATAAAATAAAAGTAAAAGTAAAAGTAAATGCATCTTCCTCTATTTTATTATTAATTTTGGTGCATGTATTGAATAAAAAGGAAAATGGAATATTAAAATCCCATCGTGCGAATACAATCATTGGGGAGTAGAATGAAAAAATAAAAACACATGCCCCTGAAATTGCAACCAAGAGAGAAATCATTTTGTGCCACGTGGTTTTAATTTAAAATCATTTATTTGTTGACTTTAGTGAGCCACTAGTCCTTCGCACGAGGATTTGATAGTAGGGGAAATAAAAGCAAATGCCCCCTTTGTAGCCCCTACCCTATGCCATCGACAAGTGGAGTAGAAAGGAAATATAACCAACTTGCCTATGTGCAGTGGGCATTTTAAAATTAATTTGCTCTTTAATTTTCTACTACTTAATCCATTTTAAACTATTTTCACCTTGGAAAAAAAATGTTTGGTCTTCATGTATTTCAAAAATATCATAAAATTATTTTTCTTTTTAAAATAATATTTGACTATTAAATGATAGAAAAATAGATTTGATAGTATTGACATTATAGTTATAATTTTTATTTGTTGGAGTTAAAAGTTGGTAAGAAGGTATATAATATGTTCACTTATTGTGTAATTGTCAAAATTTGGAAAACGAAGTTTTACCATTGATTTTTGGTAAACACTACCAATCTTGGATAGTTAATAGATTGCTTGCTATGGGCTCAATTTTTGTCTGAAAGACCAAAAATTAAAAATGGAAGCTACTTATGAAATATCTATTCTTGCCCTATTGCCAACATTTTGAATTTTGACTTTGAGATGTGAGTTGTTTAGAGACATCAAGTGTGGCCAAAATCATAATTCTAGACTCCATTCTTGTTTGAGTGACTTGAAATCTAAAATATGGGGACGTGATTAACTACCATTTTTTTCATAATGCTATACTTCAAATTTACAACCATTAAAATTGAATCATTTACAAACAAGATTTTTGGCTAGTACATCATTCCAAGGTTGAAAAACATGATAGCTACATCAAATTGAAGGTTGAGTGTCATAATTATGATGGCACATAATTCATCCCAATAATGGATCATTTTTTGGGATACATTCCCCTTATGGTCATAGTGAGTCGAAGAAATAATCTCTCGAGTAGAGAGTGCTAACTTATCCATTGGGTGAACAAATTGACCAATCTACACAATTTTGAATCTTTCATTCTATAATTTTTCTCAATTGCCCAATGCCACCAAAAAATGTGAACCTAAAATATGCCTTTGACTTCCTAAAAGCTTCTTTAAAAACACTCTTTGTCCAACTACAAAATAATGATGTTGATGCATTCCACTATATGTCTAAACCTATCATTGTTAGAGGAAACAAAATACATTTTGACTTCATAGTCTAATACCAAATGAAACATCTCATGATGGGACATGCTTAAATTACATTTGGTAGATATATCATGCCCGTTTACATTATAAAACTTTACATCTGGTGGATTATAACTATCCATTTTCAAAGGTTTATCAATCTAAACTAAAAGATAAACACATTCATAGTTAATTAGACAAGACATATAATGAGTATTAACCTCATTTGATATTTTTATATCAAATTAGAAACCTTTGTGTTTAATATATTGATGGAGAAATACTTGTGTATCTACTTGATCAGACCTGACAAAATCATACTTCCCCTTTGTCAAAAGACTAATACTTGAAGAATATATTGACTTGGGACATGTAACTAAATTGTATTGAGCATGATGACCAAAAATTTATGATTCTTCTTGAATTAGAGATAGGGTCCTTAAGAAATACACCACATTCATTAGGCAGAAGAAAATACACATGAATTGAATGTTTCCTTGTATAAAGAAGATGATCTTCATGCCCACTCAACTATTTTCTTCATGTTTAAGCATCTTTTCAAGTTGAACTACACTATATGATAGTCATGTTCATTTAACTATTGCAAATCATCCACTTCATTGCACTCCAATATCCTAGAAAAAGACTCATCTTTAGGCACAATAGTGTCCTTTGTAATAAATACATCATGCCCATCATTATTGAGTTTGTCAACAAAAGGATGCTAGCATGCATCATTATTGCAAATATTGATATACTCCTCCATCTCTAAATCAAAAGCATGATTGAAGCCATTAGTTAAATTGCTGACATATAATTCAAATTGAGACACCTCAATAGAAGGATGATGCCTTCAAATTGTCTCTATATTTTAATATCTTGAAAGCAATCTAGTGTAATAGAATTACTACTTGACCAAGTTTGTAAAATATTACTTCCTCTCCAAATAAAAATGAACATTCTATATGTCATTAACATACTCATTTAGATACAAATCAATGAATCACTATTAGCACTTGACTTTTGAAAACCATGATGGTAGTATTTTCATTCACTAAAGTGAGATCAATATGCTACAAGTTGTTTGTAAACACATCAAGAGAAGAATCACAACCTTTAATCTTTTTGTTGTTGTTTTGTTTCAGGCTTTATGTCACAATCTACTACATGTTCATTACTTTTGCAAATAAGTTCATGAATGATTTCATCTTCTCCATCCTTAAGATAGGGACTCAAATCCCTCTTAAAGTAAGTATGTGCATGATTAGCACATTTGACCAACATATGAATGAACTCTCAACATTGCTTGCATCTACAAAGGTTAACACCTCTAATCCATGTTTTGAAAAAATCACCAAGGAAAAAAATATCATGAGAAAGATACATTATATTAGACATATCTAGGCTAGAAAAATAATTCACATCATTAACTAGATCAATATCAAGAAACAAAGAAACAATAGGTATGCTAATTATAGGATCATGCTCATTGATAGGGAAGTTTTTCTTATCTCATTAACATAATCCCATGGTAAGGCATAAATTTTCACCTCATTCTCATGAGAGAAAACCTATACAATGCATATATCATTAGAATCATCATCCTCAAAGCTAATAAAATAAGGAAGCTTGCATATTATGTGCAAGCATGCTCATGTTCCTCAAGTTGAATGCTTGCACACCCATCTCCAATAATATCATTATAAGTCTGAAAATTAATGTCCATGTCATTTTCCTTATAAATATAATCATTTTTAGGTGTATCTAAAAATTATTTCATTCTCATATATATGTAAATGTTCATACCAGAGTGTGCAGTGACACCAAAATCTTGAAATGAAACAATGCATGGGAGTACATATAGTAGATACTTAAGTTATTTATCTCTTGATTGAAAGGTTGCATGTAGTATTTTAGTGTAATTAATCATACGATTTGATTCATTACACTAAATTATTTTGTATAATTCTTTTGAGTCATTATCATTAGTATTTGTATACATAAGGGTTTTTGCATGTTGTCTTATTTCCTCAATCATAATAACCCACTCATATACTTGATCCATATTAATAGGTCACACATTTTACTCAATGTAGCTTCATACGTTTCACAAAATAGGTTAATGCATATCAAATATTTAGGCTTGTGACATTAGGGATTGTAGAAAAATAGTTATAAACCTTTACAAAAATAAAATGATGACTCACCTCCTTATATTTTAGTTTAAAAAAATTATTGGATAAAATTTTTGCACTATGTTGTCATTAGTGTTGTCATTTCAATGTCAACCTCTAGTGTGGTCATGATGAGAAGGTGTTTGTGGAGTTGAGCAGGTGTTGTAGATGCAACAAGGTCACTTGGTTTCCAAGTGCTTTTGAGAAAATTTGTATAGAGTGTACAAGGTGACATGGATGTGTTCTATGTTGTGCTCCACATTTCTTCATGCTTGAAGTTGTTCTTGTGTGGTTTCAATATTATGATCAATAGTATTCAAAGGTTTTATATCCAAAATTTCAAGTTCTGGTTCATGCAGTAGTAGAAGATGTGTTTGACAGTGTGCTGGACTATCTCTGGCTTGTGAAGAGGGTTGTTTGGGAGAAAAGGAATTACTCCACATTTATTTGCATTAAAGTTTCTTGTCTTACAAAATTGGAAATGTGCTAATATTGTCTATACCTACCTTCCCTTGGTTGTTTTGGTGCTCTACTACTCCGCAAGCTTGGTTCATGAGTTGTGTCTTAGTGGCAGTTTGACTGGTTGCACAAGATGATAACATTTTTAGTTTTATATGTGTTTGGGCCAGTGTGTTTGAATATTTTGTTGGTGTTAAAATATTCCAAAACGTTGTGTGATGTTGCTATGTGGTTCACAAGATGTTTTTGGACCTGGTGAAGCGTGAATTTGGTTGCTTGGTAGCGTTGACACCAGTTTGTCCAACCTGGAGTGTTAGTGCTATTTGTAGATGTGCTTTGTGCTTTGTAGAAGCTTGGTGTAGTCTGTCAGTGTAGATTTGGGTAATGGTTAACCCTTGGTGTGTTCTTCCTTCACTCCTTTCTACCGTAAAAGTGTTTGGTGCCAACCTATTTGGTGGTTGCATATGTTTCATTGAAGTTGACTTGGAGAAGATTATTCATGGTTGCGAAAGGTATAAATGAAAGGTTAATTTTTGGAGAAGTGTGTGGTGTGAAATGATATGTATGTGATCAAGTGTTGAGATCTGAGTGTGAGCATGGACACCTAAGACTATCGGAAGTAGTGAGAAGAAGGTGTCTACATTTTAATGTGCCTAAAGTTGTTGGAGGCAGTGAGCCAAAAGTAGAAGATGGTGAAGAGTTTTTGTAGTGGATTCTCTTGTTACTCTGAGGTAGTTAACCTCCATGTAACAATTTCTTTGTAATCTTTGATATTCTGAAAGAAGTGATCTTCCTGGATAGTGAGCCTTTCTTTCTTTTGGATAGTGAGCCCTTTGGGCAGTGAGCCCTTCCAATAGTGAGCCTTTTGCAATTGGTGTTGATATTCATATATATGTGAGTTAATCCTCACCATGGTTTTTCCATGATTAGGGTTTTCCACATAAAATATGGTGTTCTATTATGTATGGTTGTTGATGTGTTGATGTTTCATTTGTTTACATACATGCTAAAGCTTAATAAGGGTTTGAAGATTAATGAGGGCTTGAAAGTTTTAGTGCACAACTATTTCACCCCACTCTCAGTTGTCCTATGTTTCTAACAATTGGTATTAGATTCGAGGTTCATTGGAAGAAGCTTAACTGCTTGAGGTAGATCTAGATGGTGCACAAGAATGGTGTCAAAGTCCCTATGTTTGATGGAACAAATTATACCTTTTGGAAAGCCAATATGGAAGCCTTTCTTGTCTCATTAGGGTTTGGTGTATGCAAGTCAGTTGAAGATGGATATACAATTCCTCCTACTCCTTCAACAAGTGAAGATGATATCAAGTATTATGAGATGAAATGAAAGAAAATAGGGTTTCCAAAAATGGAAAGGTAAGTCCAAAGGGTGGAAATAGACCCTATCTTCCTCAATTCATTAGGAAATGAGATCCCCACAATGAATTGATTAAAAAATATTAGGTGAATCAACCCAATGTGAGAATATTCAGATTTCCTTATGCTTGGAGGTTGGGGGCCAAGGTCAAACAACACTTTGGGGAGAAAAAATAAAAATAGCAATCAACTCCAAAATGCAATTTATCACTTGGATCTTGAAGATTAAGCATAAAAATAAGAGAAACAACAAAATTTCTGGAAAATATGAGAGGTAATAACACTGTGCACCTGTCATAAAAAGTTGTTTTTGCAAGTCCTTCAAGGACTCATTTTCCCATATGGGCGAATGGGTCCAACTTGCCTTTTCTGGAAATTTTTGAATATGAGATTTGAGCCTGAAACCTGCACTTCTTTCCTGTACTTCTAAACCTTTGCTCCCAGATTAGAATATGTGACAAATCCATAAAAAAATTGTTGTTTGGTTGTGGATGGGGGTTTTCCTCGGTCAAACCCCTAGTTTGGTAATTAAACCTTGATGAAAAGAACACATTTGAAACAAGAAAGTGTGTGAAAGCCCTAATCTTAAGTGTGTATAAGATTATAAGAGCTTAAATGCAAAGAAACCCTACTCAAATGTGTTAGAATAGGATCCCTAAATGAAACAATGAATAATGACAAAGACCTACTTTGGGAGATATCAAATCACCCTAATAGATCACAAATCTGAATATACCTTCCTTTAGGCAGAAAGTAGAATAATAATAGAAGATGGAACCACTTAGGAAAAAAATCATTAGGATTGGTTGAATGGCTTGGTGCATCTCCCAAAACCTAGAATCCATCATGATCATCCATAGGTATCTATCATCAATCTTTGACAATGCTTGATCTTATTGACAAAATGAGCTTGAAGACCTGCAAAAACAAATGGAATGATACTCCAAGACTTCAACTTTGAATTCTTGATTGATTTCTCCTTGCTCTTGAATGCAAATCCTTGTGATCTCATGTGAATCTCTTGCTTGTCTAGTGAAAAAATTATTAAAAGACTTAGCTTTATAGAATTCCTTTCTAATTTCCCATTTATTAGATCCTAAAAGCTGACACTTAGAATTTGAATTTAGGAGCTTAAAATGCTGCCAAAAAAATATTTAAATTTGAATTTGTGAACTTAAAGAGGACCCATTCTCCCATGGGTGAATGGGTCCTGACCTAAAAGTTCAAGACCTCATTTATTTCGGGGCATTAAATTGATAACATTTATTAAATTCTGGTTATAGTGTTGGGAAATAAATAAAATAGGCCTTGGGATGCATAATAAAGGGTATTAGGGGCCCATTAATGAGGTTTAAAAATTCATAATGAAATGTCACTAAAATAGTTCCAAATTAAGTGTGAAATCATACTTTCTCTTAAAAAGGAGTACAATT
This sequence comes from Sequoia sempervirens, assembly GCA_007258455.2. Taxonomy (NCBI): domain Eukaryota; kingdom Viridiplantae; phylum Streptophyta; class Pinopsida; order Cupressales; family Cupressaceae; genus Sequoia; species Sequoia sempervirens. The sequence continues at coordinate 44,413,650 of VDFB02000003.1, forward strand.
TTCTACACTACATGAGAATAATGGCAAAGAAAGGAATATTATTTTGAGTGGAATATCTGATTCAAAACTTGTGAAAGTGATAAGCTACAAAACTACTAAAGAAGTCTGAGAGAATTTGAAAAGAATTTATGAAGGAGATGCTAAGGTCAAGCAAGAAAAGATGCATAATTTCAAAGCCAAATTTGAAACCCTAAGGATGTTAGGAGATGAAGATATTGTAGGCTACATGCTCCGGGTGGATGAAATTATAAAAAAGGTATTGAGAACCCTTCCTAAATCTTATAGTGCTAAATTTTTTGGTACTGAGGAAGATTAGAATTTGGATCAATATTCTAGAGGTCAATTGTTTAATGATTTAAGTTCTTTTGAATTGAGAGAGTTTGAAAAAGATGCTTCAAGAAAAGAGACTGCTTTTAAAGTCAACAAGACAGAGACAAATGATGAATTTGATCTAGATGATCTTGATGAAGTGGATGCAAATTTTGTAAGATTGAAAAAGGGCACTGGAAAATGCAATGGTAAGTTACCCTTCAAGTGTTTCGATTGTGGAAAGATATTTCATTATGCTTCAAAATGTCAAGGAAAAGTTTCTAATGACAAACATAAAGATCATAAAGGTAAATCTTTCAAAAAGAGTTATTATGTTAAAGAAGAAAATGGTACATCTGATGATGAGGAATAAGACTATCCAAATGATGGAAGTGATGAATTCTTGTTCACGACTTTGAATGTTGGAACTAATTCTAATAACCCTAAAAGATGTGTGAAGGAAATTTCTTTGGAAGTAGGTCATAATATTGAGGAACTATGTTGATTGCCTTTCATGCAAGATAGGAGAGAAACTACTAGATAATTGACAGTGGATGCTCAAATTATATGATAGGTGATAAGAGTAATTTTGTTAAAATTGAGAAATATGATGGTGGTTTTATTAAGTTTTGTGATGACACATCTGCTAGGATCTATAGAAAATGTTCAATTAGTTTTGATGGCAAGCATAAGATAGATTTTGTTCTTTATGTCAAGGGTCTTTGACATAATCTTATTAGTGTAGGACAAGTGTGTAGTATAAGATACAATCTAGTGTTTCATGATGATGGTTGTGAAATCAAAAAAAGGAAGCTCTGGATCTTTGGTTGTTGCAAGAATAAGGATAGAAGGGAATGTTTATCAGCTCAAAGGTGTTGGTGGTAAGTGCTTTATGACTCAAGTCAATGAAAGTTGGCTATGGCACAAAAGAATGTGTCATATCAATTTTGATAGCCTAGTGAAGATCGAATCTACTCATGTTGTGAGAGACATGCCAAGAATTACAAAGCTTATTAATGAAATTTGCAAAGAGTATCAGTTTGGAAAACAAACAAAGAAGAGGTTCAAAACTAAGGAATACTCTACTACAAGACCTTTGAATTTGGTGCATATAGACCTATGTGGACCTACTAGAGTAAGAAGATCTCAAAGTGACATGTATTTTATGTTGTTAATAGATGATTACTCTAGAATGAGTTTGGTGACCTTTCTCAAAGAAAAATAAGAATCTCTAGATAAGTTTAATGCATTTAAATCTATGGTTGAGAATGAAATGGATCTAAAAATTAAGTATTTAAGGTATGATAAAGGCGTTGAGATCACCTCCAATGATTTTAACAATTTTTGTGAAGATAATGGGATAAAAAGGCATTTATTAGCTCCTAGGACTCCACATCAGAATGGAGTTGTGCAGAGGAAGAATATGATAGTTTAGGAAACAACAAGAACCATGTTTAAGGAATCAAATATATCAAATGTCTACTAGAGAGAAACAATTCATACTGTAGTCTACACTCTCAATAGAGAACAAGAAAGAGTGAAAAGTTCAAAGACCCCCTATGAGCTATGGTATGGAGAAACTCCTATTGTGAAATATTTTAGAGTGATTGGAAGTAAAGTTATATCAAGAGAGATGAAGAGAATTTAGGAAATTTTGATGCAAGATTAGATGAAGGAATCTTCCTTGGATATTATACAAAGAGCAAGGCATACAGGTGCTACAACACAAGGCTAAAGAAGATAGTTGAAAGTGCAATTTTCAAAGTGGATGAAGAATCACATCAGAGCTTAGTGGTGATAGAAGGATATGAATCTGATGAACCCCCTTGTAGAGAAGAAGAAAAAGAAGAAGAGAAAGAAAAGGAGATGTTACTTGAAGAGGAAGAAGCTCTGGAAAAGAATCCTAAAACTCCTAAGTATGTGTAGAAAAATTATTTAGAGGACTAAATAATTGGAGACAAAAGAAAGGTGTGATGACAAGAAGAAAAGATGCTATGACAAAGGAACATGTAAAATTTTGTTTAGTTTCTGAAATAGAACCTAAAACAGTTACTGAAGCATGGATGGATGAAAATTAGGTCACAACTATGGAAGAAGAGCTGAAGTAGATTGAGAAGAATCAAACATGGGAGTTGGTCCCAAGACTAGCAAACAAGAATGTGATAGGAACTAAATGGGTGTTCAGGAACAAGTTGATTGAGAATGGAGAAATTGTCAAAAACAAGGCTAGGCTTGTGTGTAAAGGCTACTCACAAGTGGAAGGAATAGATTTTGAAGGGAATTTTGCTCCTGTAGCAAGAATGGAGGCTATTAGGATGTTTTTGGATTTTGTGGCATATAAAAAATTCAAAGTATATTAGATGGATGTAAAGTATGCATTTTTGAATGGTGAGTTAGAAGAAGAGGTATACATTAAACAACAGAAAGGTTTTAAGTTATTAGAAGATATTGATATTGTATTTAGGTTGAAGAAAGCATTATATGGACTCAAACATGATCCTAGAGATTGGTATGCAAGATTGGATAGGTACTTATTGTAGCAGGGATTCAAAAAGGGTACTGCAGATAACAATATTTATTTCAAAGTTGAGAAATATCAAATCTTGATTGTGGTTGTGTATGTTGATGACATAATCTTTGGAGGAAATGAGATCATGTGCAAAAAGTTTGTAGAGGAGATGCAAAATGAGTTTGAAATGTCAATGTTTGGGGAGATGGATTTCTTCCTTGGGCTACAAATCATTCAATCAAAAAAAGGTATATTCATTACACAATCAAAATATGTTAAGGAAATGTTAAATAAGTTTGAAATGGAGGACTCTATACCATTATGTACTCCCATGGTTACTGGTTGTAAATTGAGCAAAAATGATGAATCTCTAAAGACAGATCAGACCAAGTATAAATCCATGATTGGTGGATTTCTATATTTAACTACAACTGGACCTAATATTAAGCATGCAATATGTCATGGAAATATTTCAAGAAGATCCTAGAGAATCACATGTGGCAGTAGTCAAAAGGATATTTAGATATTTGAAGAGCACTCCAGACTATGGTCTATGGTATTCTAAGGATACTGAATTCTCTTTTAGTGCTTATACAAATGTAGATTGGGTAGGTTATGTAGATAATAGAAGAAGTACAAGTGTAGGTGATTTCTTCCTTGGAAATAGGCTAGTTTTGTGGTTAAGTAAGAATCATGATTCAATGTCATTATCTACTGCAAAGACATAATATATTGTTGCAATATCTTGCTGCACACAGGTGTTGTGGATGAAGCAAACATTGAAAGATATTAGAGTATCATATGATGAAACTATCTCTATCTTGTGTGATAATACAAGTGCAGTCAATATTTTAAAACTCTAGTAATGCATTCAAGAACAAAGCATATCTTTATTTAGTATCACTTTCTAAGAGAGAAAGTTGTTGAGAATGAAGTAAATTTGGAGTAAGTTCCTACAAAGGAGCAAACAAAAACATTTTCATAAAGTCTCTTTCAAAAGATACATTTTAGTATCTCAGACATAAGCTAGGGGTTATTGTCCCTCTCTTCAACTAGATGCATAAAATGGTGCATCTATCCAGGGGTGCACTTCAAGATAAATTCTTTTTCCTAGACTGATGAAGGCTATCTCTCAGGGGGAGTAGGTAGTGGTATCTTTGGTTGGCACAATTAGGGGGAGCATATGTTGTTCCTTAAAGTGTGTGAGAGAAGTTTAGTATGCAGGTATTTCCATTTTCCATTGATGTCAAAGGGGAGAGAAGTTCAAAAAACATAGAGATAAGGGGAGAGAGAAGTGGAGAACTTAAGTAAGGAGGAGACATAATTGAGTATTGGAGATACAAATTTTCTTTTTTTTGTTGTTGATGGTTTTTGGTTTTCAGTAGGTGTTGCCATCAATGACAAAGGGGGAGATTTTTGCACTAATTTTTCTTTAATATTGTAATTGATGTAAACCTCTAGTGTGGTCATGATGAGAAGGTGTTTGTGAAGTTGCGTAGGGGTTGGAGATGTAGCAGTGTTACTTGGTTTCTAAGTGCTTTTGAGAAAATTTGTATAAAGAGTGTACAAGGTGACAGGGATGTGTTCTATGTTGTACATGATGTCTTGTAGGTGGAGGACCTCTAAATCCTTTTTGATTGTAGACCGAATTGAATCCGCCTTCTTTCTTGCCATCTTGATCTATCTTTGCATGTTTGGAGGAATTTTTCTTATAATATTCAATGTAAACTGTCTCCTCGTTTGTCTCAGGCTTTCATATGATTTGGAGCTATTAGACCAAACTCTTCTCCTCTCTTAATTTGTTCTTCTTCTCTTTCCAATTCATTTATTAGAGTAACAATCTCCTCTTCAAGTTTTAAGCATTCAAAAAAATTTCTATTAAACTTATCCTTCAAATTAGAGATCACACCTTTTTCCATTTTTAGTTTGATTTCACATTCTCTTCCTCCTTCTAACTAAATTTTTTAGTTTATCAGTTTCTTCCTTTGAATTTTCAAGCAAGCTCTCATATTTTGATTTAGTTCCCTTGCTTCATGTAGGTCTTCCAGATCAGACTAGAGTTTTCCTTCAAAATCTATTTTTCAATCATCAAAATTGAAGTCTTAACCTTCAAGTTCCATTGATTCTAGATCTGAATCAGAAGAAAACATATCTTCATCACCCAAGGAGATAGACTCCTTATATTTTTCAACATTACACTTTCTGCCATCAACATTAAAGGCCATAGATAGGGTTTCATCATTTGAATCATTCTCCTCAACTTTTGAGGAACAACTACTCTCCTTAGTATAGAGACCTCTTTTAACCTTAACTCTTTTGTTACTATCATCCGATTCTTTATGAGGATATTTGGATGCAAAATGACCATTCCTTTCACAATTAGAACACTTGAAGGGTAACTTACCTTTGTATTTTCTAGTGCATTTCTTTAGTCTTCTTACAAATTTTGCTTCAACCTCATCAAAGTTATCATCCTGATCAACAACTTCATCTTCAATATTTTTGTTATATTTGAATGCAACTTCCTTTTTTTGGAACATCTTTATCATACTCTCTCATTTCAAAGGAAATAAAAGCACTGAAGATTTCATCTACTAATTACTAAACCAAATCTTTAGACTCTTCAATAGTAGACACTTTATGAGTAGATGATTTAGGGAGAGATCTCAAAACCTTCTTCAAATCTCATCATCTTTGACTACACCACCAAGACCAGTGATGCCGATAACAACTTCATGTACCCAAAGCATATAAATTGCAATGTCTTCATCCTCTTCCATCCTCAAAGTCTCAAATATACTTTTAAAGATTTGAATCTTGGCTTTCTTTACTTTAGTATTTCCTTCATAGATGATGCTAAGATTTTCCTAGACATCCTTAGCAGAGCTTCAACTCATCACCTTCAAATTTTTTGAATCAACCAAACCACACAAGATAACATTTTTAGTCTTGGAATTGTTCTCATATAACTTGATTTCAATAGGATTTGTAGGAGTAGCAGGAGCAATATAACTATCTTTGACTGATTTCCATACACAAAACCCTAGAGAGTTTAGATGATCTTCCATTCTCAATTTCTAGAAAGTGAAATTAGTCCCATCAAACCTAGGACCCATGTATGATCCATCACGTTCCATCCCAGATCTTTACCTCAAGCGGTTAAGCTTCTTTAGAGGAACTTGGCTCTAATACCAATTGTTGAATACAATGGATAATGAGAGGGGGGTGAATCATTATTTGTAAAAAACTTAAACCCCTCTAAAACTTGAACCCTTCATCATAGTACTAATTTCTTAACCCAAGAAAACCCTTAAAAATATTTGCAACAAAGAATGATATAATAGTTTAAACCTTTAGCAAATTCAACAATATTCAACAATGAAAGATATAACAATCTATCCTTAACCAAATAAAAAGAAAAGAAAATGAAACAAGAAACACACATCCACAAGATGACACCAAATTTATGTGGAAAACCCAATGAGGGAAATACCATGGTGAGATCCAACTCACAATATAAAGGCTCACTGCTAAAAAGGACTTGCAAACTAAGGCACACTTCCTTAGATCAAGATACAAAAAGGATTTGTAGAGTTGGAGAAAATACAACTCCAGGGGCAAGATACAAAGGACTTGATGAGATTCACTATCTTAGAGCAGGATACAAAAGGTAACTTATAAAGAACTACACTATTTGTCAATAATTCACTCTGTTGACTGAGGCATTCAAGCACATCCGATCTTTCTTCTTCACACTTTAGTACTAACTCTACTAGATATTCAATACATTCCACACTCACACTTCTTTGCACTTATTCAGACATCCATACATTTTCAACAGAAATGATCTTACATTTATATCCACTGCAATACTTGAAAACCTCAATTAGGTTAGCCAAGAAAGAATACAAACAATTATTTCACCAAGTTGGCCACAACAACCTACTATGATCCTATATCAAGGATAGATAGGACCAAAAAAAATCTTATTGCATCTTCCAATGTGATCCAAAATAATTGACACATTGATGCACATGAACCTAAGTTGGCAACAAGGAAACGTGTAGATGAAACATGAAGCACATAACTAGTCAGCCCAAAAACCTTCTTCCAATTGAATTAACTCAATGTAGTCTCAACCAAGATAGGTCAAGACCCAAATCTATCATACCACACCTGAATATGTTGGTGTAAACCCTTAAGCATTTAGCATGAGCAATAAAACAAGTCCTGCCAGCTAGATATCCATAAATAACCCAAAATACCAACTCAAGACACAATGCATCACTAAGGAGCACAACCAACAATATGTAAATCACATGGGGATGTTCCATGAACATACACCAACACTTCTAGACACTTATTCCATACTTTCATGCCACCAATAGCCACCATAGGCTAAACAAGAACTAATACTTTATTCCAGAAACACATAATGCATAGTCATGAGATATTACATTAAAAGAACAACTTGCGAAACACTTCAACACTTGAAACTATACATTCACCAAGCCGCAGGAGCAAAGACAACAATGTGGAGAAATGCAGAGCATTTTTGGACCAATCCAAACAACCAACAACACTACCAACATTCTGCAACTTACAACAATCTCCTCGATAACATTGGTGACTTGAAAAGATAGGAGTGTAACATACACATAACACTAACTTTAAATTCCAAACCGCAAGACCATGTATTTAATAGTGGAGGAATGCAGAGCATTCTCCCAAACAATCTTCAAGACAACTTCTTGAAACAAAAATGCTCAATCAACTTTTTGAGGCCATAACTTTCTTTGAACAACATATGCTTCATTAGGAACAATAGGAGAGAACATGGAACACACTTTATACCATCAACAACATCTCTCCACGATCAGAAACACTTCTAATCCTTGTCTTAATATATCATTATGAAAATAATTCTATTGACAACAACAATACTTAATACTTCTTTGATTATCATCAGACACGACGTGACATCCAACCATGAAATTCAACAACATCACCATACACCATTGGTAGCGAAGTTGAATATTGTCAAATCACTAGACCAATCTCACCAAGTATAGACATTAGAGACACCAAATGCCAACAACCTCCCTTACTTTTCATGTGCTGAAAATAATCACAACCATAAACAATTTACCAAGTGTTTTTATCAACTACTAACAATAACCTCACAAACATATGAAACAATCTCACCAAGTATTGACATCAATAACTGTAGACACTTAAAAATGTCCTGAACGATATCACACAATCGAATCTCATATAATACCGTTTCATCCTAAAACCCATCCTCTTTTTTCTTAATTGATTAAATTAGCCTAGCTATTTAATTAATTGCATCATTTTCATCTATTAATCTGATTAATTTAATTAGGTTAATTCCTACCCCTTTCATGCTAACCTTTCATCTTGTTAAATTGGATTAATCAAAATATTTAATTTAACACCCTAAGTCATCTCATTTAATTAAATAATCTTAATTATTTAATTAAATGTCATTTTGATCCTTTTTCATTAAATAAGTTAATTATTTAATGGATATCATAAATTCCTCTAAATTTGCATGATTGAAACTTTATTTTAATTATCAAATTACTAATTAATTCTAACTCTCCCACTTGAAAGGGAATATTCCTTGAGAATATTCCTCCTTTACACATTCATCCAAAAGGGAAAATTCTCAAGGAATATTCCTTCCCCTTTTGCACATTAAAATTTGGTTTTAATTAATTAAATGCTAATTTTCCTCATCCATAAGAATATTCTTTGAGAATATTCTCCCTCTTCACTCATTTAAAAAAATGAATATTCTTCCTTGTAACAAACTTTCAACAAACTTCTTGAGCAAGTTTTGAAAGTGTGTTTGTTTGCATGATTGTGAGCCCTTGATTAAAAATCAACTTGCATTCTCAACCCTTGATGGGAATCCATGATCCATGCCTCCATTTTCCTTCCATATTGACCATTGATTGATTCTTTCAATCTTGACCATCAATTTCATTTTGCCTATTCTATAAATAGACCTTGCATCTATTGAATAGGGTCCATCTTTTAATAGTAAACTTATGCTGTTAGAATCACTCTCATTAGCATACATTTAGCATAGATTGCATACACTTACATCAATCATCTTAGCTTTTATCATGTTAAAATAGCTTTCATCATGTTTCACATATATCTCTCATCGGTTTCACTAGTTTTCTTCAATAAAACTGATTGAAACAAGATTATTATCCAAGGGATTGGGAAAGGCTCACCATTCCACATCAATGTGACACCACTCCCCCAATAGGATAAGTTTCAATGTCTTAGAATAGATGTTTGTTAAGATTTCATGTTTTAATATGTTAGTTTTAATGGCTTCTTCACTTTGTTTACATAAAAATATCTTATTGAGATTGATGTTTAGTGGCTTAACTATGCTTTGAATCCATATGAATCAAGTGTAGTTAACCTATACTATGCAATTGGTCACATTTTGGCTCTAGAAGGAGGGCCTAAACTAATCAATCTGACGAATTTCTCTTTAGAATTTTGTTTTCCTTGTGTTTGCAGATTCAACGACACTATTGAAGATTCATCAACGCATTTGGGACGCATCGCTATACAGTGACACACTTCGGTTCAAATTCAACAATACGTCAATTAAATTTCATTATCACATAATTAAATAGCGACACTAAACTTATTTTTATTGCAACATGAATTTTATTTTAGTGATGCGTTTGATTTGGCAATGCTATTGATGTTCACTATTTACTGTAGAGAGACGCAGTTGATTTTTCAATACAGTGACTCACTTTCGATATAGCAATGCATCTGATGGAAATTCAACAATTCAATTGATTTCAACGTCACTATTTACTGGTAAACAAAACTGAACCTAAATTTTGACATGTGTTTTAATTTTTTGATTTCATTTGATTGCTAACATGCCACTGAATTTTTTTTCTTTTTCTTTGAGGCTAACTAGTTTTGTAGGTTTGGGCAATAAAATTTGAAGTAAAGAAGCCATTAAAACTATTATATTAAAACACAAAAGCTTAACAAACATCTATTCTAAGACATTGAAACTTATCCTATTGGGGGAGTGGTGTTGCATTGATGTGGAATGACAACCCTTTCCCAATCCCTTGGATAATAAGCTTGTTTCAATTAGTTTTATTGAAGAAAACTGATGAAATCGATGAGAGATATATGTGAAACATGATGAAAGCTATTTTAACATGATAAAAGTAAGATGATTGATGTAAGTGTATGAAATCTATGCTAAATGTATGCAAGCTTTAAAGATGCAAACCCTAGATTCAAAAATATGCTAAATGAGTGCAACTAAGTTACCATGGAAGCCATTAATGGATACTTTAAGCTATTATGATCAAGATTTTAAACTAAAAAATCTAAATATATGGTAAATATGGATGCAAATGAGAGTGATTTTAACAACATAAGTTTACTATTAAAAGATGGATCCCTATTCAATAGATGCAAGGTCTATTTATAAAATAGGAAAAATGAAATTGATGGTCAAGATTGAAAGAATCAATCAATGGCCAGGATGGAAGGAAAATGGAGGCATGGATCATGGATTCCCATCAAGGGTTGATAATGCAAGTTGGTTTTTAATCAAGGGCTCACAATCATGCAAAAAAACACACTTTCAAAACTTGCTCAAGAAGTTTGTTGAAAGTTTGTTACAAGGAAGAATATTCCTTTTTTTCAAATGAGTGAAGAGGGAGAATATTCTCATGGATGAGGAAAATTAGCATTTAGTTGATTAAAACCAAATTTTAGAGTTAAAAAGGGGAAGGAATATTCCCTTTTGAAGGAATATGCAAAGGAGGAATATTCTCAAGGAATATTCCCTTGCAAGTGGGAGAGTTAGAATTAATTAGTAATTTGATAATTAAAACAAAGTTTCAATCATGCAAATTTAGAAGAATTTATGATATCCATTAAATAATTAACTTATTTTATGAAAAAGGATAAAAGTTACATTTAATTAAATAATTAATATTACTTAATTAAACAAGATGACTTAGGGTGTTAAACTAAATATTTTGATTAATCCAATTTAATAGGACGAAAGGTTAGCATGAAAGGGGTAGGAATTAACCTAATTAAATTAATCAGATTAATAGATGAAAATGATGTAATTAATTAAATAGATAGGCTAATTTAATCAATTAAGTGAAAAGAGGATGGGTTTTAGGATGAAATAGTGTTAGTATATGAGATTTGAGTGTTTGATATCCTTCGAGACATTTTTAGGTGTCTACATTTTTCCCCTCTTTGAAGTGAGGTACTTGTTATGTTAGTTCAAAGACTGACACTTTTTTGGATAAAAACTACTGCTTAGATCAAGGAAATAAAAAATTTCTGATTTTTGGATGCCCCATTGTTGCCCTAGTGGAAGGAATAAAATTTGAAGTGAAGGAGCATATCGCCATTTGATTATACATTGTAACAAGTGTTTTTACACTTATGGGGAAATTATAACCCATTTATGATGCTTTATTTCATGTCTTAGGACCAACTAAATTTCCTTTTGGGTTTAAAATAAACGTTCAAATTAGGTAAAATTGAACCCTCATATCCTCATTTTGCAATATCAGGTTTAACATTAAACAAAACAATCTAAACACTTCATTTGGTGCTTAAAACGAATTCATTATGCTTTTCAAAGTTAAAGTGAATGCGTGTTTGATTTGCTTGTGTGTGCTTGTTGTGCATATCCTCTCCCCTTGCACTTCGTGCGATCTTGGGTGAAGAGAAACAAACAAGTATACTTTTCTTCTTGGAAGCACCTATCCTCTCCCCTTGGGCCTTTTGGAAAATATTGGGTGACAAAAAGCATTTTTTCTTCACAAATTGTGTTACCTTTAGAGGGCCTACCTTCCAACTTGTGAGAGGGAACGACTCAAGCGATGCTTTCATTTTGGTCTGCTATATAAATAATTTGGTGTGACTAAAGTCATTAACCAAGCTGGTGTTGTTGTTTTATACTGATGAATGTCTCCCTTAGTATCCATGTGATACATCAAAACCCTTAGATATTTCTAAGGGTTGGGAGGCCTCTTAATTGAGTGAATCGTCGCATGTATAACACCAGTTTATCCCAAATATAGTCATTAAAAACCTTGTCTGTAGTGGTTAACCAAGTCCAATTCTGAAACATTTTTAAGGTAGTGCATTGGAATAGCACCGTTCCAAGAAGTTACTTACCATGTTTGGCTTTTGGTTGAGGAAATAAAGAAAATAGGGAAGGGACTCTTTTGCTTGGCATGTCAAGATGTTACATTTCCTTGACGTATCCTATTTTTCCATTCCATCTTCATGGATTAATCATCTCTTAGGGGATGATGGTAAGCCTACTAAGAAATATGTACCTGCTCGAAATAGGATTGTAAATGCTTGCGAGTCAGTTAAACACTTGCTTGGTTCCAAAAAATTGCTAAAAAAATATCAATGATCTTTCTCAAAATTTCAAACCCTTTGGTTTAAGCATGAATACCCTTTGAAAAGTCTTGATATTGATGCTTTTCCTAAGGATTCTTATCCTTAGAGACTTCTAAATATCTTGACTTACATCTCAATCCATACTTCCCAAAGTTAACATAAGCTACTATGTCTCTAACTTCATGAATTTCACATAAAGGACCTTGTGAAATAAATGATGTTTTTGACATAGACATTTAGTTGGAAACCTAAGCAAGACAAGTGTTTGTGGTAAAAAGAAACTCATTTAAGCAAGATAAATTGAAAAAATTGAACCCCAGACATGACCATTTTGTGTCTGATCGCTTTGGTTCAACAACCAAACCTTACATTGGCTATTATACAACCAAACTTTGAACTGTTTGAAGGAGAAAAAATAGATATAATTAGTAGTTTGAGGAGCTTCATTTTTGAAACAAAGGAAACACCAAGCCAGTGGAGAAACACAACAAACATCTTAGACAAACAAGAGGAAAACACTGATATTGTGGTCGGAAGGTCCATATTACCACTTCCAGCGTGGCAATAAATATCCTCTTTTTCATGATCTTGTACTTATCTTCATGATCTCCCGCAAAATCAAAATTCCCAAAAGAAGGTCCACATTCCACCATTTCAAATGTAGACATCATAGTTTAAATTTTATCAAAAAATGGGCCTTAAAACTTTACCGCAATTAGGACAACTTGATAAGAAATTTTTATTCCCACCCTTTGTTGGGTGACCTAGATTTATATGTCCAAATTGTCTCTATCATCTAAGTCAACATTGATCTTTTGGGTTGAAATTACTCGTAGGGTAAAGAATTTTTCTCACTATCATGGTCTTGTAAAACAAAAGGTTCATTCTAGATCATCATTGGGCCAAAACATTTCATCTACCCTTCATCAAATTTCATACTTCACTTCACCAAACTTTGCAAAATTTTGAACACACCAACACTTTGGACTTAGATATCTATCAAACCAATCCCCTAACTTAACTAAGGTGTACGCGAAATGGATCCTTTTCCATACACTTAGTTAGGTTAGTTATCACACTTGTGGATTAATCTATCTTAAAGGTCACAAGTCTACCTTCAAGGTTTATAAGTTCATTAATACCTCTTATCAAAACAATCAAACCTCTTAGTAAAAAGTGTTGTCCCAAAAAATTTGCAAAGATCACTTCCCATATCATTCATCTTTTCATCTCCCACTCACATCATTGCTCCAAAATGACTTAGAGGGGCCCTCTTACCTAAGTTTGAGTCAACTAGAGAGTTTAAACATTACAAATCCCAACACAAGTCTCCCATATGTGATCCACAATTTATGGTAATGAAAAGATCACAACATAAGAGAATCATGGAGAAAACCAAAGTCACATCCACCGCAAGTGATACCAACCCTCAAGTATTCGATCCATGAAGTCATTCTACCTCCTCACAACAACCCCAAAATATAGAGGCACCATATGAGGTAGAAAACGTTACAAATAATCCATTTGAGCTTACCAAAGAAGAAATCCTTGAGTATAAGAAATAACGTCAAGCCAAAAAGAAGATAACCTCAATCCCCCCATCATTTTCAGCACAAGGCTTAACATGAGGCTTGACTTCATCCACGCTTCTATCAACTCAGTCACTAGGGAAAAATCAAACACGAACTCCTAGTATTGCAACTAGTCTTGCTAAGGAATTTGGCCACACTCTTCCTTTGGAAAGAAACACCCTTGTGGGAACCCTCAACACCAATCCACCCCAAAACACCACTTGGACACCTACATTTGGTGCTCCTACCATTCCTGAACACCACTTACATCCACATAAACCACTTACACTTCATGAATCCATGACAACCTCAACATATCGAGGGAAACCATCCTCATCCATCCCAACAAGTACCAAAAGTGTGCCCAACCTCATGCAAGGTAGTACGGGCCAAGTGTCTCAAATTGACCAACTAGGGTATGTCAACATCCTCACGCAAAATCAACCCTTACTTAAAATAGGGGCATCTTTATCCAACCACCCATTGGTTCATCCATACCATTGGTTTCACAAAACATGTCCATACCATCCATCATCAACCCAAATCAAAACAACACCTTGGTTACGAATCCCATCAACCAAGGTAATACCTTGGTCACACCTCAAATACAACAAGGGAACCCCCTACTCATTGGTTAAGGGAACCCTTTCAATCAATTACAAGGTCTGAATGTGCCATTTCCATCACAATACCAAATGGTGCCATCGTCATCTTTCCCATTAGTCCCCCACGTCATGCCAAATCAAACAAGACCTTAATCTTACATTCCTCCATCCCAAACCACCATCTTGCAAGTAATGTTAAACCAAGGGAAACCCCAACCTCTTGTCAACAACTCACAACCCACTCAAACCATAAACACCCAAAACTTATTGCAGATGTCCCAACAACCAACCAATCCTACATTGCAAGTACATGCCTTAGCTTTATAGAAAGTACAACAGGCTTATCAACAAGCCACCCAACAACAACAACAAGAAGCCCTAGTAGCACAACAAAAACAACAATAACAACTACAAGCATCCCTAGTAGCAAAACAACAATAACAAGCACAACAAGCAACCCTAGTAGCACAACAACAACAACAACAAGAAGCAGCCCTAGCAATAAAGCAACAACAACAAGCACAACAAGAAGCCCTAGCAACACAACAACAATGCCAACAAGTAGCCCTAGCAACACAACAACAAGAACAACAAGAAGTAGCCTTAGCAACACAACAACAACAATAGGCCCAACAACAAGCCCTAGTGGCCCAACAACAACAACAAGCCCAACAACAAGCCCAATAGTATGCCCAACAACAACAAGTGCTCAGACAATAACAACAACAATAGGGTTTATACTATAACCCTCAATAGAACATCGTCAATACAAATACATTGGGAACATATATGCCTCCACTGCCATCACCTTCACAATATCCTACACCACCATACACACTATACAACACCCCATCATATCAAAATCCCATGTACAATCCATCCGCCATCCCACAATACACAACATATGTTCCTCCACCAAACCCACAAGATGATGTAGCATCACAACTTAAGGTGTTAACATAAGAAATGTAGGATATCCATATGGGAAAAATGAAGAAGCCCCATACATAATAAAACCTATGTCTGTATCCATTCGATCGAAACATCGCAATGATACCTTTCGCTCCCGATTTTGAGGTCCCCAAATTTGATAAATACAAAGGGAGAGGAAGTCCTATGGACCATGTCAAAGAGTTTAATGTCATGTGTATGGAGGTCACCTACCAAGAACCATAGGATAAGCCACCCTAGTACAATGAAAAAGATCTTTGTGACTTTCACAAAATCAAATGACACAAAACATCTAACTGCATGAAACAAAAGAATGTTATCCAAGATCTTATCGAGTATGGAGACATATTTGTTGAAGTACCAGTTGATAACTAGGATCTTAAGATATACAAGAACCCCATACCGGATCACAACAAAGGAAATGACAATGGAAAAGGGAAGACCTATAATAATGTGCAACATGTCTATTCCAATGTAGTCACTTCCTGTGACAATGTAGTCACCGTTGTCACCATCAAAGGACCTAGTGCGGAGTGTGGAGTCACCATGCAATGTGGAAAAGTCACCATCCAAGGAGTTCCATCTCAACCTAGGGCACAACCTACTTTTCCAACATCAAATCCTAGAAAGTACAGTCTCCTAGATCAAGTTAAGAAGACCCCCGCATATATATTGATCTTGGAACTACTAAGGCTATCCCCCACACTTAGAGAAATCTTAGAAAAAGCTTTATCCACATCATCTGTCCCTAAGGATATGGATACATAGTAGTTTCAAGCTATGGTAGGGCATATCACTATCCCTCATCTTCTCACCTTCACGAAACAAGACCTACCATCGCAACCATCTCATAATCATGCTTTACACCTTGAGGTCATTGTTCAGAAGAACAAGGTTAAAAGAGTCTTAGTAGATGGAGGTGCTAGTTTGAACATTTGCACCGTTCAGTTGATCAAAAACTTGGGTTATTTAGAAGATTCTATTGAGAAAGCAAATAGTACAACCATTAGAGCATATGATGATCAAGAGTGGGTATCACAAGGCATCATCATGCTGCCCATCCAAGTGGGAACCATCATTGTAGAGACTACATGTCTTGAGTGTTAAACCTTGATCTCCCCTACAATATCTTTCTTGGTCGACCATGAATTCATGCCCTAAACGCTGTAGCTTTGACCTATCATCAATGTGTAAATTTTCCTTTTGAGGATAGAGAAGTTCCCATACATGGAGATCTTGAGCCTTTTTACTACTGCAAGAACCTTGAGGCCATGTTTTACAAAATACCCAAAATACCTAAAAAATGATGAAGGGCCTACACCATCCTCCTCATTTATTGACTCATCATCCCTTGCATCTACCTCAAAAACAAAAACACCCATTGTGCAGAACATTCTTGATATCAAAGTAGTGATCCAGGATGATGGTTGTGGAAATTACAAGCTATAGAAAGACACTTTTGTGTTGGGAGAGTTACCTCTTCCTCCCAAATCTCATGGGAAACCCACACCTATTCACAAAGTGGCCAAAACATTAAAGATGGCAGCTACCACCTTCACCAAGTGGGGGGATTTTAACAAAGAAGATGTCAATGAGGAGGATGTCTCTAAACTACTTTATCAAGATGACCGACCCATGACCGTTCTTCCCATGGAAGATGAAAATAAAGGATTGTAGCTAATGAAGGGTTGGGGGTACAACAAGAATGAGAAGCTGGGTCAAAATGACAACGGTTTGCTAGAACCAGTCGTTTTTGAGAGATGTCCAAAGAATCCTAGTCTAGGATGTACTACTTACAAGGTTACCCTTATTAGCAAAGGTACTTCCGCTAAACGGGTTGAGGCTTCCTCTTGGTTACCAACATTGTGTGATACTACCCTAGACAACTTCCCTCTCGATATTTTTGACCTATTTGAGAATAACTCTCTCTTCATGATATCCACAACATCTTTCACCCCAAATGTCCAAACCACTGAAATAAGCCTAGTAGTATACCCCCAACTCATTGTTTGGGACAAACGAGGACCAACGATTCTAGATTTATTTAAAAACGATGAAGCAATCTTAGAATTCATGGGGCTCCATGACAACTTACCATGGGAAGATCAGAAAGCTGGTTTTGATATAGAGCTAGACACACAAGTGTACTATGGGGAGATGATTGAATCCTTCAGTCACAAAATTGACGACATGCAAATAACATGTAGATCTCTGAGTGAAAACCACACTGTGGCACTTTTTGATCCTAAAATAGTAAAAAGAAAGGACGTATCCAAGGGTGAAAACCTCTTTGAGGCACCCAAGGATGAGGGATTCAATCTCCCCCTTAGTGAAATGCATCTAGAAAAGTCAACAGTGTTAGCAGAGAAGTCTACTCTAGTTAATGTGGGAACAAAAGAAGCACCCAAGATAACTTTCTATGCCAAATCCTTGTTGGATAAAGAACTAAAAAACCTAGCAACATTCCTAAAAGAGCAAAGAGACAACTTTACATGGTCATACACAGATATGCTAGGGCTCAATCTAGAAGTGGTTGTGCATCATTTAGCAGTCTATCTTGAAGCCAAACCAATCAAGCAGAAATTAAGAAAATGCACCCTTAGATAGCACTCTTGGTAAAAATTGAGTTACAAAAGCTTCTTGATGTCAGATTTATCTGACCGATTGACTATCCTGAGTGGGTTTCCAACCTGGTACCACTCTCCAAACCCATTGGGGCCATCATAATATGCACAAATTTTAGAAACTTGAACAAAGCATGCCCGAAGGACGATTTCCCTCTTCCTAACATCGACATCATTGTGGATTTAATAACTGGACATGAAATTCTATCTCTCATGGATGGTTTTTTAGGCTATAATCAAATCATGATTGCCAAGGAGGATCAACACAAAACTACATTCCCTTGTCCATGGGGAACATATTGTTGGAACATGATGCCATTTGGGCTGAAGAATGGAGGAGTGATCTATCAAAGGTCCATGACCCTCATCTTTCATGACATGATCCAGAAAATAGTCGAAGACTATGTGGATGATATTTTGGCCAAGTCAAAGAAAAGGAGTGAGCACATAAAAGTCTTAGGACCCATCTTCGACAAACTCAAAGAGTATAAGGTACAGTTGAACCTGAAAAAGTGTGTCTTTGGGGTTACATCAGGGAAGCTTCTTGGCTACATCATTTCACAAAGAGGAATAGAGATTGATCCACCAAAAGTGAAAACCATCCTAGAAATGGAACCACCAAAAACATTGAAGTAGATGAGAGGGTTACAAGGAATATTGCAGTCCATTAGAAGGTTCATAGCGCAATTATCAGACAAGATCCACCCTTTCTCACATCTTCTCTATAAAGGAATAACTTATAAGTGGGATGATAAATGCGATAAAGCTTTCCAACATATCAAGGACTACCTATTGACACCTCCAATGGTCATGTCGTTGATACCAAACAAGCTATTGATCCTATACATTTTTGCAACATCAGTAGCACTAGGTGCTCTTCTAGCACAACATGATGAAAATGGAAAGGAAAGAGCCATCTATTACATCAACAAGACCTTGGTAGGCTATGAAATGAATTACTCATCCATTGAGAAAGCATGCTTAGCAGTGGTTTTTGCTTCACAAAAGTTCAGACATTACATGCTGTCGCATAAAATCAAGCTTATTGCAAATATCGACCCATTGAAATATTTTTTATCCAAAGCAACTCTCACTGGGTGAATGGCCAAATGGGTAATGATCTTGATTGAATTTGACATAGAGTACATGGAGTGCAAGGCAATAAAAGGACAAGTGATCATAGACCAATTGGCGAAAGCACCTATCTATGCAAAGAATCCATTGATCTCTGAATTCCTTGATGAATCAATGTTCCTTGTCAATACAACAAATCAATGGAAAATCTACTTTGATGGATCATTTACGCAACATGGATCAGGGGCGAGTATTCTCTTTATCACCCCTCGTGGTGATTGCATTCCAAAGTCACATCGACTATCCTTTCTATGTACTAATAATATTGTGGAGAATGAAGTCCTAAGAATAGGTCTAAGGATAGTAGTTCAGTGGAAGATACAAGAGTTGAAAGTCTATGGAGACTCATAGCTAGTTATCAATCAAGTCAATGGAAACTACCAAACTAAGGATGATAAGCTTACTCCTTATAAGAAGATGGCAGAAAGTCTTAAGGACTTTTTTATAGACATAACTTTTGAGTAGATTCCTCACATGAACAACCAAGCAACATATGCTATGGCAACAATTGGATCATTGTTAGACATGCTGTACAACATCCTTCAATGTGAATTATTGGTAGAAGAACTTCTCGTACCGGATTTCAAAATCCCAAAATCTAAATTTGTGTGTTTCATCATTGGTCCTGGTTCCCCATGGTATCATGATATATTCACTTACCTTAGTAGAGGAACCCTCCCATTCGATATCACCTCCAACCTTAAGAAGGCCTTTGTTAAAAAGACATCCCGATTCATGATCCTAAGTGATACCTTATACCGTTGAAGCATCAAGGGGACATTACTGTGATGTCTCAACCAAGAGGAAGCATTTAACAGAAGTACATGATGACATATGTGGTTCCCATTCTAGTGGTATGCCTTTAGCTAAGAAACTGTTGAGGACAAGGTATTACTGGCCAACCATGGAAAGAGAAGCCCATCAATACATGCAGAAGTGTGTCCAATATCAACAACATGGAGATCTTATTCATGCTCCAACTCAGGAGTTATAACCAATGGTCACACCTTGGCCTTTCTTGCAGTGGGGGCTTGACCTCTTAGGAAAGATTACTCCAACCTCATCTAATAGCCACAAGTTCATCATAACGACCATTGAGTACTTTACCAAGTGGGTAGAAGCAATTCCTATGACCTACATAATAGGGAAGAAAATTGCCAAATTTATCTTGAATTAACTTATGTGTCATTATGATGTTGGGTATGTGTAGGATCATCACGGAAAAAATAGGCCCTTAAGTGGCAAAAAATTTAGAAAAATTAGAGTTAGGCAACTTGACATAAAAATTTGAATAAGTTATCTATATTATTTCAAAAATATGTAAGAATAGAATTTGTAGAAAATTGAATGTAGTTTCTAAACTACTAGGTTTATTTAAAAAAATCTATTTGGTGAAAATTTGAAATTTCAATGCAAGAGTACTTAAATTTCTGTGAAAAATAAGAAGTAGGTGTCTCATGACACCTAACCACAATAAAATGATAATATTTTTATAAGATTTTAGATATAAGTAGAGGACTCATGTCCCAATGTGATGCATATTTTTGTAATTTTTTCCAAGTAAATAATTAATTATGAATTTTTTATTACAACTTTTAAAAAATATAAAACTTGTATGTCTAACCACCTTAACTTGGTCAAAACTTCATGAAATTCATTTTTTAAAATCCTATAGTATGTGAAGCATAGAATGTATCACATGTTTTGATTCAAAAATGTGATACCGTTTGAAAGCTATAGATGTTTTTCAATTAGCCTATCAATTAGGACTTTAGTCGTAATTCAAATAGAAAATGAATAATAATTATTTATTAAATTCAAAGTAAAGCATAATTTATATTGGTGGAAATATGAGAATCTCCTTTTAAAACCCTTTTCGTTTCATCAATTTTGGGTAAAAAAAAATACCACATACCATACACATACCCATCATATCGCCACTTTTTGGCCTATCATGATCCTGCACATACCTTGTTCCACAATCCCTTGTCTTCGATAGTGGAACAACCTTCAAAAATTTGGGTGTGAAAGAGCTATGTCAAAGATTCAACATCCAACATCAGTTCTCTATCCCGTATTAACCCAGGAAAAAGGTCAAGCTAAGGCTACAAACAAGACCATTCTAAAAATCCTAAAAAAAACAATCAATGAAGTTGACCATGACTAGCATC
Organism: Sequoia sempervirens; assembly: GCA_007258455.2. NCBI lineage: Eukaryota > Viridiplantae > Streptophyta > Pinopsida > Cupressales > Cupressaceae > Sequoia > Sequoia sempervirens. The sequence goes on from VDFB02000003.1 coordinate 44,434,995, forward strand.
TACAGTTAAATCCTTCCCTGTTGGCATATCGAACTAGCATCCACACACCTACAGGTGCAACCTCGTTCTCCTTGGTCTATGGATCAGAAGCCAGCCAGCCTATTGAGGTCAAGCTTCCCTCGCTGCAAGTGTCACTGTAGAATCTGATCATTGATGAAGAGTACATAGTATCTCAACTAAATGAGTTAGAACTCTTGGATGAGCATCATCTTGATGCCCTTAATCACTTGCAAGTATATAAAAAATGATTAAAAAAAATCTATAACAAGAAGATCAAGAGTCGGTCTTTCCAGTTAGGGGATCTTGTTCTCAAGCAGTATAAAAAAAAAATCCAGATCAAGACAGTAAAGGAAAGTTTGAACCTAATTGGTTAGGTCCATTTATTGTCATAACAAGCTATGGATCAAGAGCATACCAATTATCAACACCTGAAGGTGAACCCTTACAGGAATCGACCACTAGTCTGCATCTTAAAATTTTTTATGCTTAGGCTTGAAGGGTGTAAATGTTAAAATACAAAAAAAAATAAAATGATCAAAAATCCAAAAAAATAAGAATAATGATTGAAAAAGTAAAGTGAAACAATCGTCCTCTAGTGAAAACCACTTTGGTGGGACTTTGGGCAAGTACCTTGGTGAAAACCTGGAAAACAGGCACCTTGCATAAATAAAGCGCCTCCATCTATCTTTGGCTCTTTATCCTAGATCATTCTTTGCATCACATCATTCATCCTATTTATTCCATCACTTATTCACATCCGTATCATAGCTTGATATTGTGAAGTATCGTATTCCCTTTAGTACTACTTGGCATATTCCTAAGGCCATCTTGTCCCACCTATATCGAGGTAGTCTATCGCATCACACTGTGGGCAATTTGTTACGGATTGGATTGTGTTCTTCTATATCTTAAGGTTATTGGAAATCTCATCGAAAATCCCAAAAACATTCATGAAAACCAAAAAACAACAAAATCTTGTACAACTAAAATCCAAAAACATTCAAAATTTGTAAATTCAAAATCCAAAACATCCAAATCACATAAAAAATCCCTAAAAAGGTCAAAACATTGAAAATAAAATAAAAAACAATACCTTGTCAAACTACGAGTCTCTGAGCTTGAACCCAGGCAAGGCCATCACTGATGTGCCCCCAAGACACCCTAGGTCATTCCTTTAGGAGTCCATCATAATAAACTGACAATCCATCAAGTGTTCATTTCTCATCATTAATAAGTCAAGTCAATCAAACTACATGGTCTTTGCTTGTATAATGTAGGCAAGGCTCATCTTTGATAAGCCCCCGAGGCCCCTAGGATCATCTGTTAGATTAGTTTCTTAGTCAAATCTCAGAAAACCCCAAAACATTTGAAAATTGAAAACACAAAAAATATTTGAAAACTTAGAAAATACAAAAACATTTGAAAATTGAAAACCCAAAACATTCAAAAAACTTAGAAAAACCCCTAAACATTGGAAAAATCAGAAAACCCAAAAACATTGGAAAACCTTGGAAAACCCTAAACAACCTCAAATAATCGAAAACAAAAACATTCACATAAACGTTCAAAAAGACCAAAAACAACCTCAAAACATTTCAAAACACCAAAAACATTGAAATATTTGGAAAACCCAAAACCATCCATGTCATCTCGCTTTCACCTGCAATAAACCTTCATCCATAATAAATTGATCATCATCTTCAAAAATTTGGTAAAACAAATAGAAAACAAGTGTCACAAGACGTAAAGTGAACCTAAGTGTTAAAATCTAAAGTCTAGATCATAGGTAAATGAGTCAGTGGAGTTTTTATCAATGACCTATCACACATCTAATCCTAATCAAACCATCTGATAACATGTCCTAGATGTATCCTTCTAAAAATGGGCATCAACATCATAAATCACCTTAGCTATGCTAAACTGGAAAAAGATATAGATAAAACTGACTATTTATCTTTGATCTTTTCTTATGATTTATCTCAATGACCCATTTCGAGGACCTACCAATGATGTCTAAACGATTTAGAGAGAAAGGAATGGTGCATCGATCATTATCTTTCATTTGCTATGCTTGTGGGTATTCTTGTAAAATAATCTTGGCGCATACTTGCCTAGTTGTGTGTAGGGAGGTTGTTTGGAGTAGGTTGTTGACTATTGATTATGCTTTGGTCCAATATATTCTAAACTTATAAACTACATTCCAACGAGGTTTCCATATGCTAAGGTGTAAACAAGAACTATCCTATCTATTTGCAGAGTCAAAGTCCATGTCACTAGATACAACACCATCCTAGTTATGGATACCTTGATGCATTGTGTGTATGTGTTATATCAAACATAAGGAATGACGAAAAATACCAATCCCAAGATATGTGCAAAATCATCCATCTCATCACCATATCTAATAAAGTCTCGGTGGATCATGGACTTGTTGGAATTTTTGAATCAATCTCAAAATTGATGGTTAAATCATTCATCTTATTCTTCTATCTTCTTTCCATGCTAACTTGGTATCATGACAATCAACAAAAAAATCAACATGGAATCCATCCTACATCCACAAAATTGTTAGCACATGCATACATCTCATCTCATTGCAACATATCATAATAATGGAAAACATAATCCACTACATCATCATTATCATTTAAGTTGTTTCAGGTAACATAGATTTGTTATTCTAAGCATCTTAATCCATATCACATATCATAAACATGTCCTAGGCATAAACATACATTGCATTATCATATCATAAGCATGAACTTCTGCATTATCCATATATACATCCATATGCATACATACATCATGACATCATAAATCACAAGGGAAAAGTACACAAAAAGAAATGCATCCATCCATACATCCTTCATAAGCATATCATATCATCTACATATCATAACATGTCATAACATCCATCCCATAACATATCATACAAAGATACTGAAAAAGAAGATAACACATCCATTACATTGCATCCATACATAATCATACTGCATAAATATAAGCATTATCAATAGTTTGCACCCTGCTGAATGCAATATTCAACAAACTACTGAAACATGGAAACCTCTTTCGATGTGGGTGATCTTATGCGAAAGAGGAATCTCCAGAGTGAGCTGGTTCTCCGAATGATGAATTCTATTCTAAAACAGCTTCTGAGGAAAGGGATGAAGAATAACTGAATATAAAACCTATTTCTAAAAGATAATTCACCAAACTTATAAGGATTCAGACCTAATCACTCATAACAATTTCTCTATTGTAGTAATCCTCACAATCTCATTGGCACATATCACATTAATAATTTGCATGAAGATCTGGAAAACAATACAACATGCAACCTGAAACATGTAATTCTGAAACACCACCTATAACAGCAAGACATAAAAGGATTTCAATTTGAAAACACAAGTACATCAGATTGCTATTACAAAATTTGAGACAGGAAATGAGAAGGAGAAATCTGCTGCTCTATTAAAACTGGAAGAGTGTCAATCTGACCAAACTGAGTATCAAAAGGTTTACAAGCTCCCCGAAATGAGTAAGGGCAAGAAACTGATCTGAACTGATGAGAATGGAGTTGAAAGACTAAATCTATCAAGAAACTCTCAAGGAAACCCTAATCCGAGCTCAGAAAAAGCTCAAGGAAAAAGGCCTCAAACAAACTCAAAAACTGCTTTAAAGTAGAAAAAAGCACAAAGCTTTTATGATTACACTGTCAAGCCCCTAAAAATGGGCAAAATCTGCTTTAAAAGCACAAAAAACACCCTATCTCTCCAAGGTAAGTCTGGAATTCGACCAAGAAGAAAAGATAGTCAAAGATATGCTAAAAATAGCAAGAAAACATAAAGCAATTATAAAACATCGCTTTTATTCTTCTGCTTTACAAGATGCAGATTTTTACAATTTTCCCTATTTTGCAACTCAAAGATTGGAAATCTTTTGCAAAAATAAAACTACTTATTTGTTCATTACAATAATTGATTTTTTCCCAAAAAATCATAAAAATATACCAATGTTATCAATATCTCCTTATCACAACTCCAATTGATCAATTTAAAAAAAATAAAACCCTAAAAGTTAAATTGACCCTCAAGGTGAAAGCAAACCCTAAATGATAAGATACCTTATTGATTTTTTTCTTAAATCAATTAAAACAAGATCTAAGATAAGGCATCCCTTAATCCTTATTCTCCTAAGGCACAAAGTATAAGCCTTAAATACTTAAGACATCTCTCTAGCACAGAAATTTAGCCTCCATTGAATATTGATTTAGACTAAGGCTTAAATAAATCATAAGGAAACACTATGGGTTCGGCCACCATTTGATATTTGACATGTGCATTTGAATGGAAATTCTGGAAAGTTCATCATGTTCAAATTAGGGATTTGAACAAAATAGGGTCAAACCCTAATTATCACCATTTCGCACCCATGACTTTGGAAAGAAAGAACTTATGTCTGCATGAACAACGCCGCTATGATGGTGTTGGATTCGAGCCCGTGTGCACAGAAATCCTCCTCTGTTCTCCAGTTGATCGAATCTTCAGTGGGTAAGTCTTTTTCCCATGGCGAAATAATTTTTCCACTTCATTATCTTGAGCATCAAAAAGCCCTAAGGGCGCGGTCTGTTCATTTCTAACTTGCACTTAACTTGATTTCTCATGCTACCATGAGTTCGAGCTCGTCCTCCATTGTCCACTCCATGAAAGCTCGACTTGAATTCTAGTTCTCCTTCACTGTGCAGAGGTGAGCTTTAGTTAATGGTTTTGTAATCTGCTCATTTCGGCCTCAACGCCATGACTAACATACTCTAATGTCATCATTTTACTGTTCTCCTGTGCTCACATCTATCATTGTAACGCTCTATTCACCAGTTAGAGCTCGGCCATCACTTGGAAACTCGAATCCCTACCTTGGGAAGCTAAAGAGGAAGCTACGACCGCGGCTAGAGAGATTCAGAAATTTGAATTGGTAATTTCCTTTGCTTTGTAGAAACTCTAAAAGCTATCTTTATCTCATGATTCCTCTGGCCATGTACAGGCCGTGCCAAAAGAGCACTGTAGAAAGCAATTTTTTTGAATTTAAGTTCAACCTAGAATAGAAAATCTCCATTATATCAATTTAGTAACATTTATGTTTGTGGGTATTAAAAAGATTTCAATAGTTCTGCATTACCCTCCTTCTGTCTTTCAACTAACATCTGAGCGCTCGCATTTGTTGAATATCCTTGCCATTTTCTTTAGATCTCATGTGGGTATTTCAGTAGCTATTTTTTCTGCATTTTGACACCAACGCTGAAATGGGTGCTCGAAATTTTAAAAGGAAACACCATTTTTTGTATTTTGAAAATAAACTAGAAATGGGTCTTTTGAATTATTAAGGAAAAAATGCATTTGCTTTTCCCTGAAGCTCAGCCTAGAACAAAATCTTCACATTTATAATTTACTGTTGATCTCGTGAAAAACCCCATATGGGTATCATCAATTATCATATCTCTGTACTTTTCGAAAACAAACCCTCATGTGGGTCTTCGAGATTTCTGAAGACAAATGCATTTTTTGTATTCTAAAAGCATTCGAAACTATGAAGTAACTGTTATTGTTCCATCCATATGGCTCGAGTTAGAGAAAACAATGAATACCCTACACTTCTGAAGCAAAACAATATCATGGTTTTGGAAACTTTTAAAGCAAAAGCATGTATTTAAATTCTGACAGAACTCGACCTTCCATACTTGTTTGAAATGGTGATAAACTGTATACATGCTTGCATTTCTTTCAGAATCTTGACTATAACCAGTGACATTTTGTATTAACTTCTGAAACAAAAGATGCCTTTAGAAGTATACAAGAGTTATGATGAAACAACAAGAATTTGTGTATTTGTTTATACTTATTTAACTCATATACCCAGCTTTCATTTTGGCATTTTTGTACTCTTTTGATAGTTGTAACACCTGAGTTCAAATCACAGAACTAAAAACATCATAGAGCTGTAAACTATCCTTAAAACAGAAAATCCAATACTCATTCTGAGAGTATTCTCCAGGTACTAAAAATCTGAAAGATTTTTTTGTATTCAAAACTTCATATGTGTATTAAGTTCGAACTTGAACATTCCATTATGATCCCCAACTGCATTCTGTGCTCATCTTGTAGACAGAAACCTTACCTCACTGTTCTATTAAAACCTTGACTAAGTAATCTGGAAATGATCAACATCCTGCATATTTGTTATATTTAATTCATGGCTTGACCAATTACAATTGACATCTTACTTGACACTTGTAATTCACAGAAATCAAAATGAAAGAACAACACATTTGGTTACTATCCTTGACTAATCTTTGACACACGATCCCGTTTGAGGCACAATCAAAATGAGTTCACTATCTTTCTTGAAGCTCTTAATAACCAATACTAAACTTTAACACAACAACTGTCATTTCCTTTATTTGAATTCTGTAGAGGCTTTACCTTTTGTTCTTGGACTGCAACATTGCATCAGTAGGAATCACTTTTAATCACTGGTTCAAATGTATAGCTGGTAACTCAAAATCATTCTGGAAAGAAAAATACTTGCTCCTCTGTTATTTTTCTGAAAAGGTCACTTAATTATTACCATTGATAATGCAGTATTTCTTCACTAGTCAACTCAGAACTAGAAATTTGTCTAACACTCAGGTGCATTGTCTATTTGTTTTAGTGAGCAACATGGTACTCTTCATGCATTTTTATATCTCACTGCACAAAATGTTCTCATAAACTATTCTCTTTGATGATGAAAAATAGAACAAATCATTAAGGCATATGTATGCCTGTTCACTATCCAAAAGAGAAATAATGAATTGAAACCCAAATGACATATGATTAAAATCATCATAGAAAATGAAATAATTCAGCAATTTCTGATGCAAATGTACCCTGTTAAATTCCTTAAGTGAGCTAAATTCACTATTCACCTGTAGCCTTCAGAAAAAAATCTTGATCATTATGAATGCACAGTTGGTTTCGTTACTTGATGGATAACTATGTTTTACTCTTTCAGTTGTATTTCACTTTGCTTAATGTCTATGATGAAAAATCTTTCAAAATCGGCCCATTAAATGCATCAGGCAGCATGCTGGGCTCTACCCTTGTGGGAGCCCATTTTACTCCACATGCTTGGTCTTCGAATAATGTTTCGCTTCATGACTTAACCTATACCTGCACAAGGAAACAAACATCGTTAGCATAAAAATAGAGCATGTTTATTATGATATTGATACTTCTTCTTCAGTTCACTTCTTCATACTGCATTTGATTTAATTTAATTGTTTCAATGCATTGCTCATAGTATACTATACTATTATAGGTGCATCATATGAGTTATGTCATGATGAATACTGACGCCTCTTTCCCTCTTATGGGTAAATGGCTTCATTGCTTGATGAGGTGCACCTTTCAACATCAAGCGTCGATAACAGGAAATGATGACTATGTTGTTGCTTATATGTTCTCCTTTCGCATCTTCAGTAGTGCATTGTGCTGTTAGAAATGCATTGGAACAGTTATAGTTAAATCCACGGCTTGTGTGGATCCTTGATTTCATTTTTTTCTTTTCAGTTGAAAAGAAAAATGCATCTCATGCAATGTTGTAATATTATTTTGATTGTGAAATCAAATAAAGCCTTGTGAAAATATGAATTCTTTTGAAATGAATAAAAGCATCTGAAATGCTATCTTGAACATGTACTCAATTTTGTCTTTCTTCAAAATATGTAACATCTGAATGGCACTCTGAAACTTTATAACCTCACTAAAATGCATAATTGTTACTCAAATGCACAAAGCAATGCGAAACAACATTTAAAAAACAAATATACAATTCCACTTAATGGCAAATAATAATCAGCCAGCTCCTCTATTTGAGTTGAGGCGAAAAATATGTAACGTAACATCAAATCATATCATATGCATCTATACATCCATCAAACATGAAATAAAAGAACATCACATCATGAGTCTGAATCATCTCATCTCATATATATATAAAATGACTGTCATGATACAATATCTTAATCAATGTGTATGGATATCAATCAAAAGTACAATATACATGAGGCCATAAAAAATGAGCCTATGAATGTGTATCAATATAAATAATCAGGAAAGTAATCAAAAAGTGTCTATGAGATGGCTAGCCCTAGTGGCTTCTTGACTCCCCTCTAACTGATGGCTGATCCTTTGCCCTCGGAGGTACCCCGCTCCTCTGAGAAAAATCAGGATGCCGCATCTCTCTAAGAACATCATGATGATAGTGCATCTGATAATATGCAACCTTTGTGACTGCCTCTCTATACATGTGAGCAGACACTGTCCATCCCTGAGATGCCGCTATGATGGCCTTGAGCTACTGCCTCCACCCAATCTCCTGGGCCAACTGTAGGTCCAGTTGTTGCCGCAAATGAACCTCTCTATCTCTCTCTATGGTCACAACCTGAATTTGTTGACGAAAATAATCTCTCTTGGTTATGAGAGTTTGTATATGAGCCTATAACTACTGATCTAGCTGCTGAGGTGGTGGTGGAGGTGGTGGTTCCCCCAAAACCTGTCCATCCTGTTGGCCATTCTGCCGACCATCCTAATGCCCTTGGTCTTATTGGCCCTAATCCTGCTACTGCTGTTGATGCCCATCCCTTGGAACCTATGCCCTATCCTACTCTGGCTACTACTACCCTTTACCTTTTCTCCCATCCCTACCTCCATCTCTCCCCCCATCTTGGCCTCTGCCTTTGCCTCTACCTCTACCTCTGCCTCTGCCTCTGCCTCTAGGGTATCCCCCCATTAGGTCTGTCAACCGCATAGGTGGTCTGAACCACACATCATAACTTGGGGTAGTCCCTACATCTGGAAAACCTTGATCATATGCCCAAGGCTAGGCAACTAGTTGTCGAAAGTCATTGACCGCTACTGTAGGGTCAATTTGGGCTCCCCACTAGACCTCTCCTTGAGATCTTGCGAAGATTGCTATGTAATCATCGGGAGGTACATCCTGTACCTCCTCAAACTATCTGGCAATGCGGTTTGGAAGATACCATTCAATCATGGTATGCTCCCGCCCTTGCAGATAGTGGGTCTGACGAGCAAAGTACAACTACTGCTAGTGATCATACCATTTAGGAACCTGTAGCCATGACCTCCATTGAAAAATAGTCATATCATTAATGACCTGTCGCCAATAGGGTAAACCTGTCGGGCTGGGGTGCTATAATGTCATCAGAACCCTATACCTGAATACAATGGGCTCATCCTCATGGATATATGCCAAAAAAACCAAAGGTCTTAGCACTGCAATGTGCCCATATGCCCAAATGTGTAGTAGTGTCACACCTACCTCGATGCTCCTGCCCTCACAGTAACTGCCTAGTGCATATCATGGTATAATGAAGCAAGTAGAATATCCCACTAAGCATATAGAGTGGTCCTCTGGATCATGCCGTGCCATGCAACTCCCCAACCTAGACTGAAACCTTTGCCTTGTCAGTCGGGGGCAATCACACTACAAATGAGCGCAACCACAAACAATCTGAATATTGGTACATGAGCCTTAAATCCAAGTCTATCTACGAATTGACCAAAATGATGTTGTTAGATCACAATAGTGAGCAACATGCATCCCTCCCAGCCTCTGTGTCATAGATGACATGCTATGGCCATGAATAGGAAGCCGCAGGATCTGCCACATGTTCTCGAGTGTGACAGTGGCCTCGCTAGTGGGAAAATGGAAAGAAGAGGTCTCGTTGTGCCACCTCTCGATAAGTGCCATCACCGTAGAAAAATGAGTATAGACCTCTGACAGGAAAGCAATGAAACCTAATCCCAACATCCCTAGTTGCTCCACCTCTCAATTGTTGAAGTCTTGTGCCACTACCAAAATATCAGAATGATGCTCTTGTGATATCAATGGTGGCAGATCCTCCTACACGCATCACACAAACAATGTTAATTTTCATAAGAGTTAGAAAATTAATCAAAATCGAGGAGTTTGCATCCTAAAACATCAATTGTGTCACTAAAATCAATAGTGTCGCTATTTTTGGGGTGCTTCACTATATAAGTTTTGAGTGTGCATCAACAATTTGGTGACACATATTGCAATACTCAATTGCGAATCGACATTTGCATGCATCACTATAACTAAAAAAGCTAGCGAGTTGCTATTTGACAAGTGCATCACCCACTACAAGTAAGTGATGCTAAACTAAAAAATCCAATGTGTCGCTATTTAACAATCACGACCCCCTAATCAAATGCATCACCGGAACAAAAAATGATGGCACGACACTATACAACAAGTGCGTTGCTAAAAAATAAATAGCAATGCTTCCAACACCTTTTGCGTGTTGCTATATAGTGACACTCCTAAAAGCCTAATTTTTACGCATTATTAAATGCACTAAAATGCAAAAATTGAGAGAAGTTTCAAATCACATACCCGTGGTCCTACGTCTGCTCGGTGATGGTACTCTTGAACCTGCTCGAAAAGGTGAAGTGGAAGCGCACAGTGAGCCATCTCACCAGGGTGTCAGAGGTCGAAATGCACAAAATCACTAAAGGCTGAATGCACAAATGAATTGGAAGTGCACCCTTCTCACCTATTTAAGCCAAAAAATTAGGGTTTTTTGCCCTAATTTGAGCCAAAAGCTAGGGTTTTAGCTTGTTTTACCTATTTCTACACTTCACACCCTATTTTGCACCATTTTTTGTGTTTCTGAGGCCATTTTTAGCATCCCGGGGCATGTTTTGACACTTGCACGTATATTTTACCTTTGTTGAGAGATCAACCCAAAATTCAAAATTTTCGCCCCATCTCTCGGGGAGGTAGGGAACCAACTTTTTCCTTCTGTTGGGGCAATAGTGGGGCATCCAAAAAATAGAATTTTTTTATTTTTTTGATTTGAGCAACAATTTTTATTTGAAAAAGAGTTAGTCTTTGAATGAACGTAATAGGTACCTCGCTTCAAAGAGGGGAAAAATATAGAAACTTAAAAATGTCTTGAATGATATCACACACTCGAATCTCATATACTAACATCGTTTCATCCTAAAACCCATCCTCTTTTCACTTAATTGATAAATTAGCCTCACTATTTAATTAATTGCATCATTTTCATCTATTAATCTAATTAATTTAATTAGGTTAATTCCTACAGGCCCTTTCATGCTAACCTTTCGTCTTGTTATATTGGATTAATCAAAATATTTAATTTAACACCCTAAGTCATCTCATTTAATTAAATAATCTTAATTATTTAATTAAATGTCACTTGATACTTTTTCATTAAATAAGTTAATTATTTAATGGATATCATAAATTCCTCTAAATGTGCATGATTGGAACTTTGTTTTAATTGTCAAATTACTAATTAATTCTAACTCTCCAACTTGCAAGGGAATATTCCTCCTTTACACATTCCTCCAAAAGGAAAATTCTCAAGGAATATTCCTTCCCCTTTTGCACATTAAAATTTGGTTTTAATTAACTAAATGCTAATTTTCCTCATCCATGAGGATATTCTCCCTCTTCGCTCATTTGAAAAAAGGAATATTCTTCCTTGTAACAAACTTTCAACAAACTTCTTGAGCAAGTTTTGAAAGTGTGTTTGTTTGCATGATTGTGAGCCCTTGAATAAAAATCAACTTGCATTCTCAACCCTTGATAGGAATCCATGATCCATGCCTCCATTTTCCTTCCATCCTGACCATTGATTGATTCTTTCAATCTTGACCATCAATTTCATTTTGCCTATTCTATAAATAGACCTTGCATCTATTGAATAGGGATCCATCTTTTAATAGTAAACTTATGCTATAAAATCACTCTCATTTGCATCCATATTTAGCATATATTTAGCTTTTTTAGTTTAAAATCTTGATATAATAGCTTAAAGTATCCATTAATGGCTTCCATGGTAACTTAGTTGCACTCATTTAGCATATTTTTGAATCTAGGGTTTGCATCTTTAAAACTTGCATACATTTAATCATAGATTGCATACTTTTACATCAATCATCTTAGCTTTTATCATGTTAAAAATAGTTTTCATCATGTTTCACATATATCTCTCATCGGTTTCATCAATTTTCTTCAATAAAACTGATTGAAACAAGCTTATTATCCAAGGGATTGGGAAAGGGTTGCCATTCCACATCAATGCGACACCACTCCCCCAATAGGATAAGTTTCAATGTCTTAGAATAGATGTTTGTTAAGCTTTCATGTTTTAATATGTTAGTTGTAATGGCTTCTTCACTTTGTTTACATTGAATATCTTATTGGGATTGATGCTTAGTGGCTTACGTATGCTTCAAATCCATATGGATCAAGTGTAGTTAACCTATACTATGCAATTGGTCATAATAACAACCAAAAATCAGTTTTGACATCAATGACAATCACTACCTACATTTTGTGTCTCTCCTTAAAAAGACACTTGGTCACAACGTGGTTGCTTCTATTGAGTTTCCTCTCTTGGATGGAGAAGGGAAGATCATCTTGATTCCTAAGCTAGTGATTGAATTCAAAGAACTCAAATTGAGGAATAGAAATATCAAAGAGTTTTTGGTATAAAATAAGGTGTTTTAATTGTACAAATAAAGTGTCACTAGGTTCAAGGTGATGAAAAGTAGTCATAAGGACACTTTATATTATTTTATTAATAAAAATTACTTGAAAAATGAAATTAAAAAGAAAAATATTTTTCAAAAGATAATGGAAGCTGAAAATGCATTTTTGAAAAAAACAAAAAAGAAAAACAAATATTTTTCAAAAAAGTAGCTCAAAAAGGAAAAAAATATTTTATTTTCTTAAAATAACTCTAAATTTTTTATAAAAGGAGGTAGGATCTTGAGAATAAGGGTTACTAGTTATTTTTCATTTTTCATTTTATCTAAGAAAGCACAGGAGTTCATCATATTTCTTGAGGATGAAAATGCTCTTGAATACCAATTTCAAGGATGAAAATCCTGCTAGTTGGATATGGTTATTTTACTCTTAAGATAATATTTTTGGTGCAAGTGAAATTTGTTCCAATTGGTGTTGAAGATAAATATTTTGATGTGTTTTAATAGGGGTTTGTTGCTCATTTTTATTGGTAATATTTGGTTGAGTTTTTAGATGATTTAATAGTAAGATTTTGGTGTGATTGAATTAGTTGGTTGAAATTTTATAATTTTAAAGTTTCTAATGCATTAGCACCTATTATACCTATTGTACTAACAACTAATTTATTCTATTTCAGATATGCAACTATTAAGAATTCCTATTATGACCTATATTAATCGGTTTCATGTGTTTAGGGTGCATTTTTAGTTTTTGTTTAGTGGTTAGGCTTGCTTTCTTTCACATTGGGTTGTTGTTTCAGTATTTGGAGGTGATAACAAATTATTTTTAATATTGCATCAGTTCTGATTTTGATAGTGTGTTAGCATTATAGATTTGTATCAATAGTATACCAAACTCTTCAAATTTCAATGTATACTTTAGTTGGGTTGATGAACGTACATCTTTGGTATGATATTCCATACTCATTTTGAGTATTTTAGACTAATTTATGTTATTGTAACAAATTGATTTTATAATTAGAATATCATATCAATTTTTTTCCAACAATATATCAATCATTTATGCTATTTTGTAGTGCATCCATGCTTGTCTTGTAAACTTTGGATGGTAGTACTACAAAGGAATATATTTTTATGCATTTTATTTTATAAAACTAGATGGTTTATCACCAATTCATATGCATTTTATTTTATAAAACTAGATGGTTTACCATAAATTCATATGCATATCATGTTGATAGGTCTTGGTTGATTCATTACAAGGTCCAATGTATTTCATTAGTCTTTTTTGTCATCGAACAAGCTACTGTAATCAATCGTTTTGGTTTGAATCAACTTAGACATTTTTCCAATGGCTTGCATTATATTTGCACATTGTTCACTAAATAAGTCTTGATTGAGGGTGATTGTGCCACTTACATGTTATGGTTGGCTTGATTCCATTTTAGTTTTTATATACATTATAGTTAGTAGTTTGGTCAAAGAACTATATACTCTCATCCTGCCTGCTTTGGGATTTGGGTGACCATAAAGTGTGAAGACATTGTATATGCATTTTATATCTAGAAAAATTCAAAAATGAATGCATCGTAGTTTGTTACAAATTCAATAATTCTTATGGGATGTAGTTTGAAGGATATCTCACCACCCTACTAATGCTCAAGCTACCCACCTCTGAGATGGCTCCATTTTAGTTTACCTCAACCTAATGTCTCTTTCCACCCACACTGAGATTCTCCCAAATCACCAACTGGATTCAATTGTATTAGCTTTCAAAAAATATAAACGCCAATCCTCTACTCCCATCTAGTTAACTCCTTACATTCTTCAATATGAGCATGAATGGGTTGAGAATGAATGTTGACACAATTTGTATGATTTCCTCAACTTACAAAAGAATGATTACAATGTGTCAAAATCCTAACATAATGTTTTCACTACTAAAATATTACAATATAAATATTGTAATGAATGCATTAGTCATATGTTTCTTGCTAGCATAACCATTACACTATCCTAACCCTTTATTAGGTGTGTGTAATTGATAAATTATATCTTGATGATAATATAATATTATATGTTTGATTATTTAATAAAATAAAAATACATATATTTAGTTGTGGTTTGTACACCATGCTATATTTTATCACATATGATATCAAAGTTTTGAAAAAAATATTACTTGTAGTATGATTTCATTTCAAATAAATATGATATTTTAAAATGCCAAATCATCATCAGGGTTGTTGGAAGAGTTTTGAAGTAGGAATACATATAGATTTAATGGATACATGTACTTTTGATTATCACTATTCCTTTATTGGTCAATAATGTAACTTGCACAATATAATTTTGTAGCTTGTACCTAGTACTTTTTGTTAATTAAGAGAAAAATGTAAATACCTTCCTTGGACATGATCTTATTTTATACATGCAATAATGAATTATATTACATGTGTAAGCTAATTGATGAATGCATTTATTTATTATAAGAACATGGATGAAATGGATGTTTTATTAACAAGACAAATTTTATGATTATGACTTCATTCATAGTAAATCATTAAAAACTTAAACAATTTTATTAATATAAGTTACAAAAGTCTTAAATTGTGTATGTGTTTCACATAAGTGTATAGCAATTGCATAAAAAAATTATATTTTCACATGGTAGGCTAATGATCAATGTTAAAAATGGGCATTGTATTTGGCATCAAAGCCAAGTTACACCACTTAGGGCTCTACGAATTATTATTTTGGTCTTGCATTTTTCTCGTGTTAGTATGTTGTGTTCTAGATTTGTCACTATGTTAGCCCCGGCTTCTTATGCATACTATGCAAATGAGGTACCATCTAACTAGTAACAAGTGATGATGGTGCTTCTTGGGTGACGTCATCAATCTCAAGTGAGTCATCCGCTGGGTGTGTCCTATTAGCCCCACTCCTTTCATAGGAAGATATGAAACTAGGTCCTATTCCTTATGTGGGATTAAGTGACAGCCTACAAAATTTCTTTTCAGTTGAAGGCCTGCATTAATTAATTTTGATAAGGTTTATATTTATTTTAATCTAAGCCTTGTACACATGTATACTTCTTAGTATATGTTTCTTTATCGATGAGAATGAAGTGTTATTCGAACCATTATGATGTAGTACCTCTAATTTTATGTTGTGTATGCTATTTGAATTCAAATAATTTTTTGGGTGTTTCAAACATTTAAATCTACTAAATTTATGTGTAGATGTGATCACGATTTTATTCTTTACATAATTATGATGAATTATGCTTATGAATCAAATTTTAAAACCATTAGTGAAAAATGATAGAATTTTTAATACATTCTATAATTTTAAATTTTGTATTGAATTGCAATAATTGAGGCAAACTAATAACTAGGTATATATTGATAATTAGGATTTGAGTTACATTACCTTGAATGCAATACCATAGATTAATTATATCCTTTTCTATTTTTCATTCTTGGAATTAAACTTTAAAAAAAAATTCAAAATAAAATAAATCATTTATCACAACATTCTCATTCTCTACACAAGAATCCCATGTCTATATCTAGTTTTTGGTTAGAATCTTCAAAGATTATCTTTTTATTCCCAAGTCATCATTCAATTTTGTAGAGATTTAGTTTTGCCTATATTAGACTATCATCAAGAAGGAGCTCACCCTACAACTATAGAAAAAGTGACAGTCTAGATCTCCTAAGGACATATGTGGGAAAAATAAGACTTCTTCAAAGATTCTTTGAAGCTTTTGCATTTCATAGATTCTCTTTCTTCAAGTTAGATTTATTTTTGAAAAGGGTTTATATTAAGTAGTAATTAAAAAATAAGAAAAATTTGGAGGATAGTAACAACTCATTATTTTTATTGATTTAGTAAAGGGTAATTCAACCCATCCTTGGAAATTAAGGGACTACATTTTAGAAATCCATTCTTTGATGGGTACTTTTTAACAATCCTTCATAAATCATGTGTATCAGGTAAGTATCATAATTGTTGATGAGTTTGGTGTTTTCAAGTATACAAGTTGGAGCAATTAGATTGTTTTCCATGAATTACTAGATCCTATTGTCCCTTTAATTAATAACGATTTAGGATTTTGATTTCATTTATTTCTATTTATTATTGGGAATATTAATTGAACTTTTAGTGAAATTGAAAAAAATATTTGAGAGATTTTTCACAATGGTAAAATCACTTCAAAATCTTGGGAAGAAACAAATGTTGTTGATGGCATTAGGTTTACTATTATTGAGGAGATGATTGGGAAAGAGACTAGTCTAAGTTGTGAAGGAAGGAAGGTTAAATTCTTAGAAAAAAAACAAGGACAAAAAATTCATCAAATATTTTTTGGAAGGTTAGGAGAAATTAGTCAAGTTCCAGAATTGATTCAAAAGGGATAAACTTTTGAGAGATTTTTCACAATGTTGGAATCACTCCAAAATATCGAGGAGAAACAAATGTTGTTATTGATGGCAATAGGTTTATTATTATTGAGGAGATGATTGGGAAAGAGACTACTCTAAGTTGTGAAGGAAAGAAAGTTAAATTCTTAGAAAAAAAAGGACAAATAATTCATCAAAATCTTTTTTGGAAGGTTAGGAGAAACCAATCAAGTTCTAGAATGGATTCATAAGGGATTAAATTTTGAGAGATTTCTCACAATGGTCAAATCACTCCAAAATATTGGAAAGAAACAGAAGTTATCGTTGATGGAATTAGGTTTACTATTATTGAGGAGATGACTGAGAAAGAGACTAGTTTAATTTGTGAAGGAAAGAAGGTTAAATTCTTAGAAAAAAGAAAGGACAAATAATTCATCATCTTTTTTGGAAGGTTACCTGAGAAATTAGTCAAGTTCTATAATGGATTTAGAAGGGATAAACTTTTGAAAGATTTTTTACAATGGTGGAATCACTTCAAAATTTTGGGAAGAAACAAATGTCATTGTTGATGGAGTGATCCCACAACACTGGTTTACAATTTTTGGCCAAACTGGACACTGAATTGATTTTTTCTAACTAAATCTTCACTTTTGGGCACTTGTAGCAGCTAAACCGTGAGGAATTTGAAGATGATGCAAACTAGTGATTTGTGACATTTTGTCTGTAGATTCTAAATATATTTTTTTCAAAATTTTTGGAATCAGATTGCACTTATTTTTCCATCTCCTTCAAAAACTAGTTTTTTTCAGTAAACACCATTTTTAAGGAGTGATGCTCACCGTATACAACATAACTTTTTTTTCCATGAAGGATAAAATTATATTTTTTCAAATTTAGATTTGTAACTACAATATTTAGTGCTTTCATTTGGTTTCATAGTGTTTTATTGAATATTTTTTCTTTAATCAAGTTTTGAAGTCAAACCAATTACAATTTAGACATGGGCGGACTGTATACAACATAACTTTTTTTGTATGTATCAAAATTCAATTTATTTTTTTGTTGGATCAAGGACTTCAATATCTAACGCACTGATATTTTTGAATTTTTTGTTTTGATAATCTGCTATTTTTCCACATGTGTAGAACAAAGAGCTTGATTTTCGGTGAAAAACCTACATTCACAAGAAATAAAAAATAAATATAATAATTAAATTAAATTTATTTAAAATTATACTTTTTGGGAAGATTATAATAAGGAATACATACTTACAAAAAATAAATTTTAAATGAATTCATTTGATCCCCCAAAAGGTATATCAAAAGTGTTTTTTTATCAGCATTTTGATAGGTGTAAAGGAGACTCCGTTATAGGTATGGCTTAAAACTAGCGGGGTTCTATCCAAGGGGTTTTGATGTAAGGTGGTTTGATCAAACCCTCTTCAATTGGAATCCTTTAAATGAAACTTTTCAAGGCTTAAATCATTATATTTTCTAAAAATATGTGATTTTAGGAAAAATCAGGATCTCTCGAAAATTGTAAACCAATATTGTGGGATCACCTGATGACATTAGGTTTACTATTATTGAGGAGATGATTGTGAAATAGACTAGTCTAATTTTTGAAGGACAAAAGGTTAAATTATTTGAAAGAAACAAGGACAAATATTTCATCAAATCTTTTTTGGAAGCTTAAGATAAATTAGTCAAGTTCCATAATGGTTTCAGAAGGGATAAACTTCCTCTGCCATGAGATGAGGTTCAAGAAAAGTGTGAAAAGCCAAAAGGTTTATAGGTTCAAGAAAAGTGTGAAAGGCCAAAACTAAAAGGTTTATAGGTTCACGAAAAGTGTGAAAGTTCGAAAGGTATGCAAGTTTGCAATAAGTTGGAAAGGCTAAAAGGTTTGCAAGTTAAAAAGTACAAAATGCTGAAAGGATTGCAAGTTTGTGAAGAGTACGAAAGACGGAAAGGTTCAAGTCTTAAAAGATTTACAAGTTTGTGAAGAATGTGAAAGATTGAGATGGTCAAACTTAAATTGCTATATTTCTATTATTATGATATATATTTGTCTCTATTATTATTATGTTGCTTATATCTCTAGTTTTATATTTTATACTACTCTTTCATTATTTTTCATATTATTTTAATATAAAATCCTTAATCTTATATATATAAAAAAATATAAAATAAAACTAAACATCTAGTTTTATTACTTACATGTTACACTAACAATTTGATATATTATAGAATGATTGCCTTTCATTATAGAACTTACCAGAAGAATTATCTATGTAAGTATGACATTCCCTGCAATTGTTTAACATTAAATTATATATTAATAGGCTTTGATATATACAAATAACTTCTTTTTGAAGCCACGAACTCAAACTTCCATATATTTATGTATAGATTAAGCTTATTTGCAGTACAAGAAATGCATACGACTTCTACATTGAGAATCTCTGTAGCTTTCTTGGGTTTTACAATACATACATATATTTTTATTTCCTCATTGCCAACTTTATTTCCAATGCAAGAACGACCACCAGTCCAATTAGAGCCGCATTTTAGGCTGTCAGGGCTTATCATTGCGCCGTCAAGTTTTCTTCCTTCTCAATACACACGTATTCCTCTACATAAATGCATCTCTACACTCTTTCTCCAAACATGTTTTTAATGTAGACGTTGAACATATGGTTTAAGGATCTGTTTTTGGTTTAATCAGTCTTCATATTCCATTAGAAAGAATATGAAGACAGATTTTTTTGATGGCTTCTCTGAGAAAGTAAAGATAAGAGTGATATTTCTAGTTAGATGGTCTGTCAAAATGAGGTCGAGGGGAACCATCGAATTGAGAAAATTTCATGGAGTTTTTCTGCAACTTCGCAGGAAGCTGCTGAAGTTAGATGACAGAGGGCGAAAGATCAGTGAAAGAGAGAATAAAAACATTCATTACAGCCCTGGAATACCCGAATTAGAAAAAGATAGTATGAAAACATGTGAGGAGGAGGTGGGTAGCTTGAATGAGGAGGATGAAGAGATTGACAAGAAAGCTGATATATTTATTACAAATTTTTATCATCAGCTCAGGCTCCAGCGCCTGCGTTCTTTTCGACAGTACGAGGAGATGCTTGCAAGAGGAGTAAACTAAATTAATTCAAGTTTCTGGTTGGGATATGAAAATCTGAGAGATTCTTCTGCTGGGTCTGCAGAGTTATTTTGGTTTGAACTTTTTTTCGAGGTATTCTAATGTAGCTCCTTTAGAGCTGAGCAATATCAGACCTTTAGAGATGGGTTGTTGAGGGGTTAGTCTTGGTAGTTCGAAACGTTGATGGAAAAATGTTTATGTGGTTAAATTTAGAAACGTTATAAAAATTCAGTATATCAGATTGTAAGGGTTAACCTATATTGAGAGAGTAGATCTATATCTGATCGTAAGGGTTAACCTATACAGTTATACTGAGAGAGTAGATCTATTATGTTTTGCTTATAAAATAAATATATAACGTTTTTTTCGCTTTTTAAATTTATTTATTCGACATCTAAATTCATGTGAGCTTGTTATAGTAAAATGGAAATTATTTCGATTGAATAAGTTAAACTTCTTTTTTCGCTTTTTAAATTTACTTATTCAACATCTAAATTCATATGAACTTGTTTTAGTAGAAAATACTTTCAATATATTGGACATTATTGTTGATAGAGTAAATAATTAGGGCAGAATAGGAGTTAGAGATGTTGTATTATTATCAATCTATACTGGAATACAGTCAATTTTAAAATCTGGATCTCAGAATGGTGGAATGCATTCAGATTGAATTCATCCTTGTAAAGCTGGCCCTCCTGTTTTCTGTAACAGTGTTTTCCAA